>CM038680.1:704352012-704550777 GCA_021605205.1 Aegilops longissima | reverse complement strand
TGTTTCATCAAGAAGATATACCCATATCTGCTCAAATCATCTTGTGAAGGTCGAAATAACGATATTTGCCACGAGCATCAACACTCATTGGATCGCATACATCGGTATGTATTATTTCCAATAAGTCAAGATCTCGCTCCATTGTTCGGATAACGGAGTTTCAGTCATCTTGCCCAAAAGGCACGGTTCGTAAGCATCAAATAATTCATAATCAAGTGATTCCAAAACCCATCAAGATGGAGTTTCTTCATGCGATTTACACCGATATGACCCAAACGGCAAGTGCTACAAATAAATTGCACTATCATTATTAACTTTACATCTTTTGGTTTCAATATTATGAATATGTGTATCACACGATCGAGATCCAACAAACCATTTTCATTGGGTGTATGACCATAGAAGGTTTTATTCATGTAAATGTAATAATAATTATTCTCTAACTTACATGAATAATCAGATTGTAATAAACATGATCAAATCATATCCATGCTCAACGCAAACGCCAAATAACATTTATTTAGGTTCAACACTAATCTCGATAGTATAGGAGTAAAGCGATGATGATCATATCAATCTTGAACTACTACCAACACTCATCGCTATCGCCTTCAACTAGTTTCGCTTATTCAGAATTCGCTTCGAGTTACTAATCTTAGTAACCTAACAAGTATCAAATACTCAGGCTACTATAAACACTAATCTCGATAGTATAGGAGTGTGCGATGATGATCATATCAATCTTGAACTACTTCCAACACTCATCGTCACTTCCCTTCAACTAGTCTCTGCTTATTCAGAATCCTGCTTCGAAGTTACTAATCTTAGCAACCAACAAGTATCAAATACTCAGGCTACTATAAACACTAGTAAAGCACACATCAATAACTCAGATATCAAATATACCCTTGTTCACTTTGCCATCCTTCTTATCCACCAAATATCTGGTATTTCCGCTTCCAAGGACTATTTCCTATGCAAAGTTAAGCACTCAGCCACAGTCTTTGGTTCAGCTTTGGTTTCTTCGTGGAGTGACAACTTGCTTGTCATTCTACTTGAAGTTCCCTTTCTTTCCTTTGCCCTTTTTCTTGAAACTAGTGGTCTTGTCAATCATCAACACTTGATGCTCTTTTCTCGATTTCTACCTTCGCCGATTTCAACATCACGAAGAGCTCGGGAATCGCTTTTCGCCATCCCTTGTATACTATAGTTCATCACAAGTTCTAGTAACTTAGTGATGGTGACTAGAGAATTCTCACAATCACTATCTTATCTCGGAGATTAACTCCCACTTGATTCAAGCGATTGAAGTACCTGCATAACTGAGCACATGCTCACTAGTTGAGCGATTCTCTCCATCTTTTAGCTATAGAACTTGTTGAGACTTCATATCTCTCAACTCGGTATTTGCTTGAAATATTAACTTCAATTCCTGAACATCTCATATGGTCCATGACGCTCAAAACGCCTTTGAAGTCCCGATTCTAAGCCGCTAAGCATGGTGCACTAAACTATCAAGTAGTTATCATATTGAGCTAGCCAAACTTTCATAACGCCTCAGATTCCGCATATTGAGCTAGCCAAACGCTCATAACGCTCAGATCCGCTTCCTCGCATTAGGTCTGCTACCTAGCGTGCATTAAGGACATAATTTTTCCAGCAGCAATGAGGATAAACCTCAGATCACGGATCCAATCCGCATCATTGCTACTAACATCTTTCAATACAATTTTCTAGGAACACATATAAAAACATAGGGAAGCAACAACGCGAGCTATTGATCTACAAACATAATTTGCAAAATACTACCAGACTAAGTTCATGATAAATTAAAGTTTAATTAATCATATTAAAAAACCTCCCACTTAGATCGACATCTCTAGTCATCTAAGTGATTACGTGATCCAAATCAACTCAAACCATGTCCGATCATCACGGAGATGGAGTAGTTTCAATGGTGAACATCACTATGTTGATCATATTCTATATGATTCACGCCGACCTTCGGTCTCCGTGTTCCGAGGCCATATCTGTTATATGCTAGGCTCGTGAAGTTTAACCTGAGTATTCTCAAGGCAGCAAACTGGCTTGCACCCGTAGATGGACGAGAACTTATCACACCCGATCATCACGCGGTGTCTGGGTACTACGAACTTTTAGCAACGGTGCATACTCAGGAGAACACTTCTGATAATTTTAGTGAGAGATCATCTTAAAATGCTACCGCCAATCAAAGCAAAATAAGATGCATAAAGGATAAACATCACATGCAATCAATATAAGTGATATGATATGGCCATCATCATCTTGTGCTTGTGATTCCATCTCAAGCAATCGCATGATCACCATTGTCACCGCGCGACACCTTGATCTCCATCGTAGCATCGTTGTCGCTTTCGCCAACTATTGCTTCTACGACTATCGCCATCGCTTAGTGATAAAGTAAAGCAATTACATGGCTTTTGCATTTCATACAATAAAGCGACAACCATATGGTTCTCGCCAGCTGTCGATAACTCGTTACAAAACATGATCATCTCATACAATAAAATATAGCATCACGCCTTGACCATATCACATCATTAACATGCCCTGCAAAACAAGTTAGACGCCTCTACTTTGTTGTTGCAAGTTTTACGGGCTGCTACGGGCTGAGCAAGAACCGTTCTACCTACGCATCAAAACCACAACGATAGTTTGTCAAGTTGGTGCTGTTTTAACCTTCGCAAGGACCGGGCGAGCCACACTCGTTCAACTAAAGTGAGAGAAACCGACACCCGCCGTCACCTTTAAGCAACTAGTGCTCAAGCGTGAAACCAGTCTCGCGTGAAGCGCACGCGTAATGTCGGTCCGGCCGCTTCATCTCACAATACCGCTGAACCAAAGTATGACATGCTGGTAAGCAAGATGACTTATATCGCCCACAACTCACTTGTGTTCTACTCTGCATATGACATCAACGATAAAACCAGGCTCTCGATGCCATCGTGGGGGAACGAGTAATTTCAAAAAATTCCTACGCACACGCAAGACCATGGTGATGGCATAGCAACGAGGGGAGAGTGTGTCCACGCACTGTGAGACCGAAAGCGGAAGCGCTATAACAACGCTGTTGATGTAGTCGACGCCTCACGATCCGACCGATCCAAGCAACCGAACGTGACGGCACTTCCGAGTTCTGCACACGCTCAGCTCGATGATGATCCCTGACCGATCCAAAGAAAGTGTCGGGATGAGTTCCACAAGACGACGGGCGGTGACGATGATGATGCTCCACCGACGCAGGCTTCGCTTAAGATCCGCGACGATATGACTTCACGGCGCAGGGTTTCACCTAAGCTCCGCGACGATATGACCAAGTGGAATATGGTGGAGGGGCACCACACACACGCTAAGGAACGATCCAGATCAACTTGTGTGTCATGGGTGCCCCTGCCCCTCAGATATAAAGGAGCAAGGAGGAGGTGGCCGCCAAGGAGGAGGCGCACTCAGGGGGGAGTCCTACTCCCACCGGAGTAGGACTCTCCTTTCCTAGTAGGAGTAGGAGAGAAGGAAGGAAGGGAGAAGGGGTGCGACCTCTCCCCTAGTCCAATTCGGACTAGGCCTTTGGGTCACTGCCTGCCCTAGGCAGCCCTCTCTCTTCAGGCCCAATAAGGCCCAATACTTCTTCCCGAATTTCGTAACTCTCCCAGATTCAAAATACCCAATCATTCGAACCTTTCCAACTCCGAATATAGTCGCCCAATATATCGATCTTTACGCCTCGACCATTTTCGAGACTCGTCATGTCCCCGATCTCATCCGGACTAACTCCTTCGTACATCAAAACTCATAAACTCATAATATAACCGCACATCAAACCTTGCGTATGGACTCTACGGGTTCGAGAACTATGTAGACATGACCTAGAACTATTCTTGGTCAATAACCAATAGCGAACCTGGATGCCCATATTGGTCTTCTACATATTCTACGAAGATCTTTATCGGTCAAACCGCATAACAACATAATGTTGTTCCCTTTGTCATCGTATGTTACTTTGCCCGAGATTCGATCGCCGGTATCCAATACCTAGTTCAATCTCGCCACCGCAAGTCTCTTTACTCGCTCGTAATGCATCATCCCGTAACTAACTCATTGGTCACATTGCTTGCAAGGCTTATAATGATGTGCATTACCGAGAGGGCCCAGAGATACCTCTCCCACAATCGGAGGACAAAACCTAATCTCAAATACGCCAACCCAACATGTACCTTTTGGAGACACCTCAGTAGTACTTTATAATCACCCAGCATACGCCAGACATTTGGTAGCACCCAAAGTGTTCTTCGTAAACGGAGTTGCATAATCTCATAGTTACAGGAACATGTATAAGTCATGAAGAAAGCAATAGCACATACTAAACGATCAAGTGCTAGGCTAACGGAATGGGTCAAGTCAATCAGATCATTCTCCTAATGATGTGATCCCGTTAATCAAATGACAACTCATGTCTATGGTTAGGAAACATAACCATCTTCGATTAACGAGCTAGTCAAGTAGAGGCATACTAGTGACACTGCTTGTCTATGTATTCACACATGTATTATGTTTCCGTAATACAATTCTAGCATGAATAATAAACATTTATCATGATATAAGGAAATAAATAATAACTTTATTATTGCCTTTAGGCATATTTTCTTCAAGGCCCTCACCAACTGGGTCAATAGGCCCCTTTTCTACTAGTGGGGGGCGGATAGAAAAGGGATCCTTGTGCCACCGAATGGGCGGGCTGTGGAGGATGACGCAGTAACGGCCCGCCTGTTCACAAGACCGTCCGTTTACCCAAAAAGCGGCACAAATTGGGGCCGGGATGGGTTGAAAGTAGACATAAAATGCATAAAGTCCGCTTATGTCTCAACAGTTGGGTCAGTCTGCATGTCGCTTTACCCCAAAAAGCATGTGATAGGCTTCAAGGCGCCGAGTTGGCCTAAGGCACGTGTGTGTTTCTAGATCGCCCATCGTATTATTCATGAAAACATTTTATGGGAACAATGAAGCACATGATTAATTTAAACTATAAAACATCTTACATTAGTGTACAAATGCTAGTAGCTTCTATGATGATCTATTTGTATATGTTGACGGGGTTGAAGACGGTTGCTTATTGTAACGCTGCAGTCGAGAACAATGACGGTTGACGCCATGATGCAAATATTATTTTGTATTTTCATTTTATTTGTGATAGTGTATTTTAGAGGTTTGAAGTAGCATCGAACTTAAAGGGCAGACGTAAAAGTGTGTACATTAAGGGCCTGTTTTGAAACTCTCAAGCTCTCAACTTAACAAACTCGAGAGTCAAAACGCAGTTAAACTTCATGCGCCCCTCAAGCGACTCTGGGCCGATTAGGGTTTTGCCGCCGCCACCCCCTCCACCTCCTTCCTTCCTCGCTGCTAACAGAGACGGCCGAAGCCTGCGTGGCGTCACGGTGGCGTGAAGGTGGCAATGGGATCTCGGCGCCCTTCCTCTTGGAGGTCGTGGTTCCCCGGGCGCCCTTGTCGGAGAGGCGACGCTGTCGGGCGTGGGCGGCGTCATAGGGTGCTACGGCTGCCAGGTCAGCATGGGGGCGGGTGGCTGGTGGAATCCGCCATGCGAGAAGCTCACGATCTAGAGGTGCGAATCCCTATCCCCGCCGCCTCTCGCCCCGGTGGGGCTAGCGCCTGCCCGCTGCTGGTGCGGTTGGTGGTCACTAGGGCACCGGGGAAACCTTGGCTGTCCGCCTGCCCAAGGGCGGTCGATGAAATCATGTACCGGGGTAGGGTCATAGACTGCCCAAAGGTACCCTCCACAAGGACACTCGAAGAGAAGCGGCCTTCCACACCCTGGTAGGTTTCCACTGATGATTCAAAGACATCACCATGAAGACCCACTCACCACCAGGAGTCCAAGAGCCACTCGGCGCCAAACGGTCTATAGTAAAATAGTCTTTATGATCTTAATGACATTTTATGGGCATGCTACCAAGAACGCCTAGCCTTAACACACCTTAAACCCTCTCACACGGGTTGGCTGAGGTCCCGGCGACTCTATATAAGCTACCCTCCACAGTAGAAGGGTTCGCACCCTGAACACATACGATATAATCCAATGACCGCCTCGGCTCCGAGACGAGGGCTATTACTTCCTCCGAGAAGGGCCTCGAACTCAGAATTCTTTGCGATACAACTACTCCATAGCTAGGATCTTGCCTCTCCATACCTACCCCCATTCCCATCACCGACTTAGAACCACGACAGTTGGCGCCCACCTGTAAGTGTGTTCTAGTGATTTGTTGGAGAAGTTGGATTCTTTGATCTCCTACATCATGGTTTCAGTGGAGTTCGCCGACGGCCACGAGATCCGCTCTCGGTGCGCCACGCTCACGCCGACGACCCGCTTTTGGCTTCGAGGCTCCACTCGACGGGACGCTTCCCTCGGTCACGGGCGACGACTGCAAGGTGTCCCACAAGGGCCCTCCTCCTCAAGGCAACCGCCGACCCAAGATGGGTCGGGTTCCTGCGGCTGCCTTTGTTCCTCAGCCTCCCACCGGCGCAAGCATTCCTGGCTTACGAGGCTTCAGCTGTAGGTGAGGTATGCGTGGCCCGCCACGGCCACCCCCAAGTCGCGCGATCGAGCCCGATTTAATCTCTCTACGGGCTCGTTCGACCTTGTCGATCTGGTCTCAGAGATCAAGCGTCCAATGCGAGATAGCAAAGGACCTTTATAAGCGAGGTTCTCGATGGTCGATGGACCACCAGAAGCGACCGAATTCAATGGATCAAGTCTTCGCGGTTCGTGTCATCCCCGGATCAAGAATGCCGACACCACACAAGATTTCAAGGATTTATAACAGAGTAGCAATCACACACTTATTACATCGCTTGTCCGTAAGAGGACTTATTATAATAAATATGGCTTAAGGCCATCTAATAACGATAACAGCGAAGACTTGGAAGATAAGTGAGTCCATCAACTCCAGCGCATCATCGAGTATAGAACCACGCACCTAAAAGCACCTTACTGTCGTTCAAAAGTCTCGCAACATGAAAGTTGCAGCCCGAAACGGGTCAGACATGGAATATGCCGCAATGTAACACATAGAGAATAATGAATGATAAGCCTGTACTACATGCATATGTGGCTGGTGGAAAGCTCTACGGTTACAGCTTTGCATAAAGCCAGTTTTTCCTCATCGAAAGGAATAAATTTGTTTAACTATCACGGTGGTTGTTAAACATTGAGAATGGTTGACAGCATCCTCAATCCCAATTAAAAGTACTCATTAAAACCCAACAATATTAATTAGAGTAACATGTTGAGATTCACATGATATTCAAGTACTAGATACTCAAGATGTCCATAACCGGGACACGGCTAATCATGATTAGTTTATACACTCGCAGAGGTTTGGCGACTTTTCCCCACAAGACTCGATCGCCTCCGCTTGGTTTCTCGCACTACATGGTGTTTGAGAGACTGATGACCGAGACATAGTCTTTCGGAAGCGCTTGCACCTTACGATGGGTAGACCGTATCACCTACAACCCCTACATCCGCTAGTCTACCACCGTAAGAGTTCACACGACTTAATCAACTATGCCAGAGCCCATAATGGCTTGTGGCTGCACACGGAAGTTACTAGCATGAATGATCTTATGATCCCTTTGAGCCTGGGTGGCGGTCCAAGAAAACAAGCAAGTCCCGATAGAAACCAGTGCCTCAATCCACCCGATGTGTGTTTGTTGCCACCTTAAATAAACCATTAATTTAACAATCTCACATCTATCATGGAATACACTCACCCAATCCACGCCTACTAGCATAGCATAGCATAATAAGCAAACGAGAAGTAACTCCCAAGGTTTCATAAGTAAAACAGGTAATAGGTACTACCTCAATCTACTTCCCATCCCACAATTTAATTAGATCCTAATCATGCAAGTGTTTGAGGATTGATCTAATGCATAAAACTGGGTAGTAGAAAAGATATGATCAAGTGTTACTTGCCTTGTCGATGATCCGCGAAACCTAGAGACTCAAGTAACAAGCGGCGACACTGGGTGATCTATCGCATAAACAACAAGCATACAATAAGTACTCATCTAATGCACAGGTAAATCTCAATAAAAGATCTAACCGTAAAGTTCAACTTAAGAACCTTGGTGCAAAAAGAATCGAATCAAATAAAGCAACAAAAGTCAAACGATTTAAAGAAAACAACTCGTTCTAGCAAGTTGAAACTAAGTCAAATTTACAGTAGAAAACTTTGTTTAAGTTGATTAGTCGGAACGGCGGTTTCAAACGAAACTCCAGCGCTTGAATCACCTGATTCGATAAACGAAGCGAGAAGATAGACTAGAAAGAAAATCGGATCTCAAATCGCTATCGAAAAATAGCGGAATAAACCGGCGAGAAAGAAAACGATTAACGGTTGAACGAACGGACGCTCATTAACCGGCAATTGTGATCACGCTCATAGGACGAACGGTCCGCTAACGCTAGTTAAACAAAACCGAAAGAAAAACCGCGAGAAAACCGATCTAGGGTTTGGGAAAGAAAACCAAACGAAAAACCGATCTAGAAAACTGAACGGAAATCGAACGATTTACTAAAAACCGAACCGAGGAAAAGAAAAGGTGACGCTGCGGGCTAGTACCTCAAGAGGCGAGGGCTCAATGGCGCATGGGGTGGCGGCGGCAAGGCAAGTGGCGGCGGCAAAGGCAGAAGGGGCGGCAAGCCGTGTGAGAGAGGAGGAGAGGTGTGGGTTTGATGTGTTAGAGGGGGGTGCTTGGGTATTTATATTGGGGAGGGAGGGTTTTGCTTGGGGTAGGGGACAAGAAATAGACTAGGATTAGGAAACAAAGAGGAAAAGATCTAGAAACAAACACGAATAAACGGAAGTAGTACAAGAGTCCTACTAGGATTAGGAAAAGGAGCGGCGGCCTCTCCTGCTCCTCGGCAAGCGCGATGGTGTTGGCCTCTGGCTGCCGGGTTTTATGGCTTGGGCCTTTGGCCCAAGGCGCATGGTTTTTTTAAACGGTCTCACAGCTAAAAATAAAAAAAAATCTAAACGAACTCCAAAATTAATAAAGTAACTTTCCCGACTCCCAAAATGAGTCAACAAAATGAACTTAACACGGGCCAAAATGCAATTTTTAAAACACGATTTTTCCCTAAGGCAAATAAACTCCGAGAAAATCCAAAATTTGATTTATTTATTAAATCTTCATTTTTCCTAAATTTTGGGACAGTCATATTATTCTCTCTTATTTTTGATATTGGAAAAATATTTGAAGATAAAATGAATAAATCCAATGATCCTCTTTTCATAGTTTTGAGAGAACTCAAATACGTAAAATTTCGAATTCCAACTTTCTCCGAGGGTCCTTGAGTTATGGAAATTTCTAGGATCAACAAAATGCAAGAAAATATGATATGCATGATGATCTAATGTATAACATTCCAAATTGAAAATTTGGGATGTTACAAACCTACCCCTTAAGATGAATCTCTACTAGATTCGGGTTGGCTAGAAAATAGGTGAGGGTGGTCTTGAGCAAATCTTCTTCTTCCCTGTGGCTTCATCCTCGCAGTGGTGGCTCCAATCGAACCTTGCAAAACTTGATAACCTTGTCATGAGTAACTCACTGCATATTCGAGAATCTTGACCGGTTTCTCCTCATATGTTAAATCATCCTTCAACCTAATTGCTTCAAGTGGCACAGATTCTTAGCGGTACTTCCACCATCTCGGCGTGACATTTCTTCACCTGAGAAACATGGAACACGCCATGAACTCCTCGACAGTCCCTCCGCAATTCCAGCTTATAAGCAATTCTCCCATGCTGCAAGATCCTTTACGGTCCAACGTAAACGTGGTGCTAACTTTCTTTAACTCCAAATCGCTAACTCCTCAAGTGGGGATACTCGATATAAACTCGCTCCAACTTCATATTCTATCGCTTTATGCTTTTGAATCCGCATAGCTTTTCGTCTGACTGGCTACCTTGAGCCTATCGCGAATCAACTTAACTTTCTCGCTCGCACTTAATCAAATCTGGTCCAAACAATCGATGGTCTCCAACTTCGCCCCATGATAACGGTGTCCTACACCTCCTTCCGCATAAGGCTTTGAAAGGTGCCATCTTCAAGCTGGTTTGGTAACTGTTGTTATAAGAAAACTCTGATACGGCAAGTTATCGCCCCAACTAGATCCATAGTCTAGTGCACAAGCTCTCAAAGATATCCTCCAAAATCTGATTGACTCTCTCACCGGTCCATCTGCTTGTGGGTGAAAAGCTGCATCAATTCCAGCCTGGTTCCCAATGTTTCGTGCAATCGATTCCAAAACTTTGAGGTAAATTGGGTTCCTCTATCTCGACACGATACCTCGTAACTCCGTGCAAACTCACAATTTCGGTCATGTATATCTTTGCCAACTTAGCGCTTATAGGTAGTCTTGATCGAATGAAATGCGCTACCTTCACAAGCGGTCGACTATAACCCAAATCGAATCATAGCTCGAACGAAGTCTTTGGCAAACCTGTGATGAAATCCATGCCTAGTTTATCCCACTTCCATTCGGTATCGGCAATGGCTGCAATAATCTCGCCGCTTCGATGCTCGCTTTCACTCTCCTCGACATACATCGCAAACTGCTACATACTCCATGATATCCTTCTTCATTCCGGATCCACCGTAATGTTTCCTTCAAATCTAAATACATCTTGGTATTTCTCGGTGAATCGAGTAGGTGAATCATGTGCTTGCAAAATCAGCTTCCGATCTCCGGTCATTTGGCACGTAAACACGGTCCTCAAACCATAGGGTATCATGCTCATCCTCACGTAAATCCCTTAGCTTTTCCTTCGCCCATTTTCTTCTTTATATCCGCAATCTTTTTCCTTTTTCCGAGCTTCCCTGATTTTATCCATCAACGAGACTGAATCTCCAATGCTGCTACATAGCCTCTCGAACTATTTCCAAACATAGCTCACGAAGATCTTCTCGCTAGCTCCTTTGGTATTTCTCCAATAATAGCGATTGACATGGCTCTTGCGGCTCAATGCGCTAGCCTACTACATTAGCCTTCCGGATGATAATGCAATCTCATATCATAATCCTTGATGAGTTCCAACCATCTCCTTTGTCTAAGGTTTAACTCCTTCTTCGGTGAAAATGTACTTCAAACTCTTGTGATCCGTATACCTCACAATGATTTCCAATGAGGAAATGTCTCCATGTCTTCAATGCATGCACTACGGCTGCTAACTCCAAATCATGTGTGGCATAATTTAATTCATGAGGTTTCAGCTTGTCGTGAAGCATACGGAACAACTCTTCCTTCCTCGCATAAGCACCGCCCAAGTCCTCGACGGAAGGCCGCAATACACCTCATAATCCTTGGTCCGATCCGCAAAATTAACACCGTGAGGTAACCAATCTTTTCTTCAACTCCTGAAAACTTGCCTCACAATCCTCAGTCCATATGAACTTGGTATCCTTCTTCAACAACTCCGCTATAGGCTTTGCAATCCTTGAGAAATTCTCAATGAATCTCCGTAGTATCCTCGCGAGTCCAAGGAAACTCCGGATCTCTCCAACTGCCGCTGGTGCTTCCCATTTGGTTACGGTCTCAACTTTGTGGGGTCAACTGCTATCCCTTCTCCGGATATAACATGTCCAAGAAAACTAACTTCCTTTAGTTAAAACTCACATTTGCTGAACTTGGCATATAATCGATGTTCCCCGCCCAAAACCAATCGCAAATGTTCCTTATGTTCTTCTTCATTCTTCGAGAAACCAAAATATCATCTATGAACACCACGATGAACTTATCCAAAAACTCCATAAACACTTTGTTCATCGTGTTCATGAAATAGGCCTATGTTAGTCATCCAAATGACATAACGTGTACTCATACACCCATATCTTGTGGTGAATGCCGCCTTAGGTATGTCCTGCCTTTAATCTTCAACTCGATGGTACCCTGATTGCAAATCGATCTTGAAAACACTTTAGCTCCTTGCAAACGATCAAATGATCATTTATCATAGGTAGTGGGTACTTGTTCTTGATTGTTACTTCATTTAACCCACGATAATCAACAACCATCCTTAAAGATCCATCCTTCTTCTCCACTAACAAGACGGGTGATCCCCAAGGCGAAGAACTTGGGCGATATAACCTTTATCCAATAGCTCCTTAATCTGCTTCTTGATTTCCGCCAAACTCGTAAGGGCATCCCGATGGTCGCTTCGATATCGGGCCTGCTCTCGCAACAGCTCAATCAAAACTCAATGTCTCTATCCAGGGCATTCCTGCAATTCCTCAGAAATACATCGTGGAAATCCTTACCATCGGTACTTCTTCCCGCACAACTCCCGATAAGGAATTTATTTGTGCTCTCCTCTACCATGCCGTGATACATACTTGATTCTCTCCTTCGGGTGGTAAGCAAAATTGACTTAGTGGCGCAATCTATGTTCCTCCATACTCGATAACCAATCCATGCCTAATATCACATCCAACTTGGGATTCCGTAACTATTAGGTCCGAGGGAAAACATAGTGTCCAATCCTTAATGGCAATGATCACACCATATACTAGCCATGTATTCTGCCTCCGGTGAGGTTACTAGCTCAAGGAAATATACCCTAGAGGCAATAATAAAGTTATTATTTATTTCTTATATCATGATAAATGTTTATTATTCATGCTAGAATTGTATTAACCGGAAACATAATACATGTGTGAATACATAGACAAACAGAGTGTCACTAGTATGCCTCTACTTTACTAGCTCGTTAATCAAGATGGTTATGTTTCCTAACCATAGACATGAGTTGTCATTTGATTAACGGATCACATCATTAGGAGAATGATGTGATTGACTTGACCCATTCCGTTAGCTTAGCACTTGATCGCTTAGTATGTTGCTTATGCTTTCTTCATGACTTATACAAAGTTCCTCAGAACTATGAGATTATGCAACCCCGCTTACGGAGGAACACTTTGTGTACTACCAAACGCCACAACGAATCGGGTGATTATAAAGGTACTTCATGTGTGTTCCAAAAGTATATGTTGAGTTGGCATAATTCGAGATTAGGTTTTGTCACTCCATGTTTGGAGAGGTATTCTAGGCCTTCTCGGTAATACTCATCACCTAAGCCTTGCAAGCATTGTAACTAATGAGTTAGTTATGAAATGATGTATTACGTGACGAGTAAAGAGACTTGCCAGAACGTAGATTGAACTAGGTATTGATACCGACGATCGAATCTCGGCAAGTAACATACCGATGACAAAGGGAACAACGATGTTGTTATGCGGTTCGACCGATAGGATCTTCAGAGAATATGTAGGAACCAATATGAACATCCAGGTTCCGCTTATTGGTTATTGACCGAGAATAGTTCTAGGTCATGTCTACATAGTTCTCTAACCCGTAAGGTCCGCATGCTTAACGTTACGATACAGCTTTATTATGAGTTTATAAGTTTTGATGTACCGAAGTTTGTTCGAGTCCCGGATGATCACGACATGACGAGGAGTCTCAAATGGTCGAGACATAAAGATCGATATATTGAAGCCTATGTTTGACTTCAGAAGATTCCGATGAAATCGATTTTACCTAACACCGGGGTTACTTGAACCTCCCTGGGGGTCAATGGGCCTTGATGGGCCATAAGGAGAAGAGGAGGGCTGCAGGCAAGTCAAGCCGCCTCCCCTAGTCCGAATAGGAGAGGAGGGGCGGCGCCTCTTCCTCTTCCCTCCCCCAAGTCCTAATCCAACTAGGAAGGGGGAGTCCTACTCCCTGGGGAGTAGATTCTCCTGCCTCCTCCCCAGGGCCGGCCGCACCCCCCTGCTCTTTTATATACGGCAGGGGGGCACCCCATGACACACAAGTTGATCTACGGATCGCTCTCAGCCATGTGCGTGCCCCTCCACCATATTCCACTTCGTCATATCGTCATGAGCTTAGGCGGCCTCCCGCGCCGTAGAGAGTCATATCGTCATGAGCTTAGGCGGCCTCGCGCCGGTGGAGCATCATCATCGCCACCACGCCGTCAGGCCGACGGAACTCATCCCCGACGCTTTCATCGATCGGAGCCCGGGATCGCCATCGAGCTGAACGGTGCTGAACTCTGAGGTGCCGTATGCTCGTACTTGGATCGGTCGGATCGTGAAGACGTGATTTACCACATCAACTAAGCTTGTTATAACGCTCGCTTTACGGTTCATGAGGGTACGTGGACATACACTCTCCCTCTCGCTGCTATGCCATCACCATGATCTTATGCGGTGCGTAGGAATTTTTTGAAATTACTACGCTCCCCAACACTAGCATGGGTGACCTAAGGGCTTGGGTTGGTAATTTGTACTTATCCAAAATCCCCTTGATATGTATGAATGTGATGCACCAAGATTTAAAAGAACTAGTGCAAAGAAATGACTTAACCAAAAACTTACCGACATCGTGATCGGGCTGATCTTCAACCTCCTCCACATCAATGTGGTTCACCCGTCCCCTTTGAAAGGGTTTGGCTTCTTTCCGTAGTTTCCATTTCCACCTTGGCCTTCGACATTCATTTGCATAATGTCCGTCTTGGAACACTTGTAAAAGGTGACATGACTCAAGTCTTTCTTGGTCTGGGTTGGTGTGGTCCTGCTCGCCGGTGCTTCCTCCATTCCCATTACCATTCTTGTGGCCATTATGGTTGTGCTAACTCACTCTCCATGGGTATGCTGAAACCGAACTCCCTGCTTAGGGGTATAACGGGCTTCATTGGCTCCAGAGTTATACTTCCCCGCCCATACTTCCTCTTTGCGGTTCTCAATTTGTCAGCTGCTTTCCTTCAATCATGAGGGCACGGTCTACCAACTCCGGGTAGTTGTTGAAACTTGCTACCATCAACTGCATGCTTAATTCATCATTCAGTCCTTCCGTAAACTTCTCCCGCTTAGCTGCATCTGAAAGCAACGCCCTCCGGGGCATAACGTGCTAACTTACTAAAATCATCCTCATATCGCCAACAGTCCTTCCTCCTTGGCGAAGTTGCTAAACTCACGCTTCTTCATGGCCATAGCTCCCGGCCGAGACATGGGCGGTGCGGAAAGCTTGCTGAAACCGATCCCATGTGACAAAGGTTCACAGGTAAGTGGCTGTAAAATTCTCCCACCATGTCAGCGGGTCCTGCTGGTGTGCAGCAAACTTCACCTTTTCTCCATCTCAGACATCCCGCAAAGGGTCAACTCCTCCCTAACTTACTTGAGCCAATCATCTCACTATCGGCTCGGTGCTACTAGAAACACCGCGGTTCAGCCTTAAGAAACGAGTCAAGTGATCTATGTGTGGTGGTGGCGGTGGGTTGTTGTTGTTGTTGCCTTTGGTTCTGTATCAATGTCTCAATCAAAGTATTCTCGCTGCGGATCAACTGTGATCTCTCAAGGAAAACAAACTCGGGTCGCTATTCCTGAGGCATCTGATGGGTTTAGAAAAGATGATAAATTAAGAAATAGAGGAGGTCTAAGGAGAAACACTACCCAAATGTATATGAGAAAATGCACACAAAATCACTTCATTCATTTCAAAACAAAGGGCTTACAACGATCTAACTATCGCAAAAGTGTGTGTACCATAATGTTTACATGGAGGTAATACTACTAATATGTGGGGTCATCTATTAATTTGAACCGTGGAAGACTCCATGATGTCCGCCTCCATTCGCCTTCAAAGTCGGGTTCACTGGATCCGAATCGTGTCGCTGATGATGATGTAGTTGTTCGACAGCCGATGTACTTGTCTTCATTCTGAGCGCCAATTTCTTCTTGAGTTCTTCAATCTCATACTTAAGATCGTTATTGTGTCTTGCTACAGCCACGATCTCGCCCATGTAGTCCTTACGCAGACTTTAGTTCTTCTTCGTTCGATGATCCTTCCTTCACATCCTTCAATTCGGTCATATCATTGCACATCTGGTTCTCCGGCCGAATGTGCCGGTTTAACTCTCGATGAAAGCTGCAATGGATCGGTCCTTCTTGGTGCTAACTATCTCCCATTGTTTATTCCGCGTCCGCAAATCTGGTAGATAGTGTCCTTGAGGTCTTCTTGATAAACTTCTCCAATGCGCCCCATGGTGATATGAGCTGCCATGCTCTTTCCTGCACTCTGTGTTGGTGCAACCAAAACACTATCTATAGGCTTGGTGATTGGGGCGTAATGTCCTTCCCTAACATGAGCTTGAATCTTCCAAATAGCCCTCTTCGTAGAGTGGCGTTGAAAGTCCCTGTGAAACTTGGTAGTCCAATGTTCGTGTACTTGGTGACTTCCTTCAAGTGAAATCCAAAAGGTGTGCCTTCATCTGTTGGGCGATTTGATCTTCGCCCTTCATCCTAAAAGAGTAGAAAAGATGAGGAGTTAGAAATGACAAGAGAGTAGTGATCTATGGCTTTAACTTAGTGGTCATGTCCTACACCAACGTGGTGCTCGATACTATCTTTGTAGCGACCCGAATTCAATGGATCAAGTCTCTATGCTCGTGTGTCATCCCCGGATCAAGAATGCGACACCACACAAGATTCAAGGATTTATAGCAGAGTAGCAATCACACACTTATTACATCGCTTGTCCAAGAGGACTTATCACAATAAATATGGCTTAAGGCCATCTAATAACGATAACAAATGAAGACTTGGAAGATAAGTGAGTCCATCAACTCCGCCGCATCATCGAGTATAGAACCACGCACCTAAAAGCACCTTACTGTCAGTTCAAAAAGTCTGCAACATGAAAGTTGCAGTCAAAACGGGTCAAGACATGGAATATGCCGCAATGTAACACATAGAGAATAATGAATGATAAGCCCGCATTACATGCATATGTGGCTGGTGGAAAGCTCTACGGTTACAGCTTTGCATAAAGCCGCTTTTTCCTCATCGCAAAGGAATAAATTTGTTTAACTATCACTTGGTTGTTAAACATTGAGAATGGTTGACAAGATCCTCAATCCCAATTAAAAGGTACTCATTAAAACCCAACAATATTAATTAGAGTAACATGTTGAGATTCACATGATATTCAAGTACTAGATACTCAAGATGTCCATAACCGGGACACGGCTAATCATGATTAGTTTATACACTGCAGAGGTTTGCGACTTTTCCCCACAAGACTCGATCGCCTCCGCTTGGTTTCTCGCACTACATGGTGTTTGAGAGACGGATGACCGAGACATAGTCTTTCGGAAGCGCCAGCACTTACGATGGGTAGACCGCACTCACCTACAACCCCTACATCTGCTAGTCTACCACCGTAAGAGTTCACACGACTTAATCAACTATGCCAGAGCCCATAATGGCTTGTGGCTGCACACGGAAGTTACTAGCATGAATGATCTTATGATCCCTTTGAGCCCGGGTGGCGGTCCAAGAAAAACAAGCAAGTCCTCGATAGAAACTGTGTGCCTCAATCCACCCGAGATGTGTGTTAAGTTGCCACCTTAAATAAACCATTAATTTAACAATCTCACATCCGCATGGAATACACTCACCCAATCCACGCCTACTAGCATAGCATAGCATAATAAGCAAACGAGAAGTAACTCCCAAGGTTTCATAAGTAAAACAGTAATAGGTACTACCTCAATCTACTTCCCATCCCACAATTTAATTAGATCCTAATCATGCAAGTGTTTGAGGATTGATCTAATGCATAAAAACTGGTAGTAGAAAAGATATGATCAAGTGTTACTTGCCTTACGATGATCCGCGAAACCTAGAGACTCAAGTAACAAGCGCGACCGGTGATCTATCGCAGAAAACAACAAGCATACAATAAGTACTCATCTAATGCACGTGTAAATCTCGAATAAAAGATCTAACCAGAAGGTTCAACTTAAGAACCCTGGTTGCAAAAAGAATCGAATCAAATAAAGCAACAAAAGTCAAACGATTTAAAGAAAACAACTCGGTTTTAGCAAGTTGAAACTAAGTCAAATTTACAGTAGCAAAACTTTGTTTGTTGATTAGTCGGAACGGCGGTTTCGAATGAAACTCCAGCGCTTGAATCACCCGGTTCCGATAAACGAAAGCGAGAAGATAGACTAGAAAGAAAATCGGATCTCAAATCGCTATCGTAAAAATAGCGGAATAAACCGATGAGAAAGAAAATGACGAACGTTGAACGAACGGACGCTCATTAACCGAAGCAAACTGGTGATCACGTCGTAGGACGAGCGGTCCGCGTAACGCTAGTTAAACAAAACCGGAAAGAAAAATCGACGAGAAAATCGATCTAGGGTTTCGGAAAGAAAACCAAACGAAAACCGATCTAGAAATCTGAACGGAAATCGAACGATTTACGAAAAACTGAACCGAGGAAAAGAAAAGGTGACGCGCGCTGGGCTAGTACCTCAAGAGGCGAGGGGCTCGGGCATGCGGCGGGCGGCGGCGGCGGCGGCAAGTGGCGGATGGCGGTGGGTGGCGGCGCAAGGCGGGCAGGTGATGGGCATGGCAACAACTGGTGAGGGGCGGCAAGGGCTACAGTGAGGGCGGCAAGGTGTAGAGAGGAGAGGAGAGGTGTGGGTTTGATGTGTTAGAGGGGGTGCTTGGGTATTTATATTGGGAGGGAGGATTTGCTTGGGGTAGGGACAAGAAATAGAATAGGATTAGGAAACAAAGAGGAAAAGATCTAGAAACAAACACGGAATAAACGGAAGTAGTACAAGAGTCCTACTAGGATTAGGGAAAAGGAGCGGCGACTCTCCGCTCCTCTCGCGGGCGCGCGATGGTGTTGGCCTCTTGGCCGGCCGGTTTTACGGCTTGGGCCTTGGCCCAAGGCGCCATGGTTTTTTTTAAACGGTCTCACAGAAAAAAAAAAAATAAATCTAAACGAACTCCAAAATTAATAAAGTAACTTTCTCCATCCGCACATCCCGCAGCTGGTCAACTCCTCCCTAACTTACGAGCCAATCATCTCGCTACTATCGCTCGGTGCGTACTAGAAAACACCGCGGTTCAGCCTTAAGAAACGAGTCAAGTGGATCTACGTGGTGGTGGCGGTGGGGTTGTTGTTGTTGTTGCCTTTGGTTCTGTACTCAATGTCTCAATCAAAGTATTCTGTCGCTGGATCAACTGGGTGATCTCTCAAGGGAAAACAAACTGGGTCGCTATTCCTGAGGCATCTGATGGGTTTAGAAAAGATGATAAATTAAGAAATAGAGTGAGGTCTAAGGAGAAACACTACCCAAATGTATATGAGAAAATGCACACAAAATCACTTCATTCATTTCAAACAAAGGGCTTACAACGATCTAACTATCGCAAAAGTGTGTGTACCATAATGTTTACATGGAGGTAATACTACTAATATGGGGGTCATCTATTAATTTGAACCGTGGAAGACTCCATGATGTCCGCCCACCTCGCCTTTCAAAGTCGGGTTCACTTGGATCCTAATCGTGTCGCTGATGATGATGTAGTTGTTCTGACAGCCGATGTACTTGTCTTCATTCTGAGCGCCAATTTCTTCTTGAGTTCTTCAATCTCATACTTAAGATCGTTATTGTGTCTTGCTACAGCTACGATCTCGCCCATGTAGTCCTTACGTAGACTTTAGTTCTTCTTCAAGTTCGATGATCCTTCCCTTCACATCCTTCAATTCGGTCATATCATTGACATCTGGGTTCTCCTCGGCGCCGAATGTGCCGGTTTAACTCCTGATGAAAGCTGCAATGGATCGGTCCTTCTTGGTGCTAACTATCTCCCATTGTTTATTCCGCCGTCCGCAAATCTGGTAGATAGTGTCCTTGAGGTCTTCTTGATAAACTTCTCCAATGCGCCCCATGGTGATATGAGCTGCCATGCCTTTCCTGCACTCTGTGTTGGTGCATCGAAAACACTATCTATAGGCTTGGTGATTGGGGCGAATGTCCTTCCCGAACATGAGCTTGAATCTTCCAACTACCCTCTTCTGTAGAGAGTGGCGTTGAAAGTCCCGTGAAACTTGGTAGTCCAATGTTCGTGTACTTGGTGACTTCCTTCAAGTGAAATCCAAAAGGTGTGCCTTCATCTCGGTTGGGCATTTGATCTTCAAGGCCTTCATCCTAAAAGAGTAGAAAAGATGAGGAGTTAGAAAATGACAAGAGAGTAGTGATCTATGGCTTTTAACTTAGTGGTCATGTCCTATACCAACAGGTGCTCGATACTCTCTTTGTAGCGACTCAATTCAATGGATCAAGTCTCATGCTCGTGTGTCATCCTCGATCAAGAATGCCGACACCACACAAGATTTCAAGGATTTATAGCAGAGTAGCAATCACACACTTATTACATCGCTTGTCCGTAAGAGGACTTATCACAATAAATATGGCTTAAGGCCATCTAATAACGATAATAGCGAAGACTTGGAAGATAAGTGAGTCCATCAACTCCAGCCGCATCATCGAGTATAGAACCACCACCTAAAAGCACCTTACTGTCAGTTCTAAAAGTCTCAGAATATGAAAGTTGCAGCTCAAAACGGTCAAAGACATGGAATATGCCGCAATGTAACACATAGAGAATAATGAATGATAAGCCTGTACTACATGCATATGTGGCTGGTGGAAAGCTCTACGTTACAGCTTTGCATAAAGCCGCTTTTCCCTCATCGAAAGGAATAAATTTGTTTAACTATCACTTGGTTGTTAAACATTGAGAATGGTTGACAAAGATCCTCAATCCCAATTAAAAGGTACTCATTAAAACCCAACAATATTAATTAGAGTAACATGTTGAGATTCACATGATATTCAAGTACTAGATACTCAAGATGTCCATAACCGGGACACGGCTAATCATGATTAGTTTATACACTCTGCAGAGGTTTCATGACTTTTCCCCACAAGACTCGATCGCCCGCTTGGTTTCTCGCACTACATGGTGTTTGAGAGACTGATGACCGAGACATAGTCTTCGGAAGCTGCTTGCACTCTACGATGGGTAGACCGTACTCACCTACAACCCCTACATCTGCTAGTCTACCACCGTAAGAGTTCACACGACTTAATCAACTATGCCAGAGCCCATAATGGCTTGTGGCTGCACACGGAAGTTACTAGCATGAATGATCTTATGATCCCTTTGAGCCCGGGTGGCGGTCCAAGAAAACAAGCAAGTCCTCGATAGAAACCAGTGCCTCAATCCACCCGTATGTGTGTTTGTTGCCACCTTAAATAAACCATTAATTTAACAATCTCACATCTGTCATGGAATACACTCACCCAATCCACGCCTACTAGCATAGCATAGCATAATAAGCAAACGAGAAGTAACTCCCAAGGTTTCATAAGTAAACAGTAATAGGTACTACCTCAATCTACTTCCCATCCCACAATTTAATTAGATCCTAATCATGCAAGTGTTTGAGGATTGATCTAATGCATAAAAACTGGTAGTAGAAAAGATATGATCAAGTGTTACTTGCCTTGCGATGATCCGAAACCTAGAGACTCAAGTAACAAGCGGCGACTCCGGTGATCTATCGCAGACAAACAACAAGCATACAATAAGTACTCATCTAATGCACAGTAAATCTCGAATAAAAGATCTAACCAGAAGGTTCAACTTAAGAACCCCTGGTTGCAAAAAAGAATCGAATCAAATAAAGCAACAAAAAGTCAAACGATTTAAAGAAAACAACTCGGTTTTAGCAAGTTGAAACTAAGTCAAATTTTACAAAGAGCAAAACTTTGTTTAGTTGATTAGTCGAACGCGGTTTCGAATGAAACTCCAGCGCTTGAATCACCTGGTTCCGATAAACGAGCGAGAAGATAGACTAGAAAGAAAATCGGATCTCAAATCGCTATCGTAAAAATAGCGGAATAAACCATGAGAAAGAAAATGACGAACGGTTGAACGAACGGACGCTCATTAACCGGGCAACTGGTGATCACGTCATAGGACGGCGGTCCGGCTAACGCTAGTTAAACAAAACCGAAAGAAAAATCCACGAGAAAATCATCTAGGGTTTCGAAAGAAAACCCAAACGAAAACCGATCTAGAAAACTGAACGGAAATCGAACGATTTACGAAAAAACTGAACCGAGGAAAAGAAAAGGTGACGCGCGCGGGCTAGTACCTCAAGAGGCGAGGGCCAAGCGGCGGCGGGCGGGTGGCGGCGGCGGCAAGTGGCGGAGGCGGGCAAGTGGCGGCGGGCCAGGAGGGGCGCATGGGCGCACAAGGTGAGGGGCGGCGGCTACAGGAGGGCGGCAAGCAGTGTAGAGAGGAGAGGAGAGGTGGGGTTTGATGTGTTAGAGGGGGTGCTTGGGTATTTATATTGGGGAGGGAGGATTTGCTTGGGGTAGGGGACAAGAAATAGAATAGGATTAGGAAACAAAGAGGAAAAGATCTAGAAACAAACACGGAATAAACGGAAGTAGTACAAGAGTCCTACTAGGATTAGGAAAAGGAGCGCGATTCCTCCGGCTCCCTGCATGCGGCGATGGTGTTGGCTTCTTGGTCAAGCCGTTTTACGGCTTGGGCCTTGGCCCAAAGCGCATGGTTTTTTTAAACGGTCTCACAAGAAAAAAAAATAAATCTAAACGAACTCCAAAATTAATAAAGTAACTTTCCCCACTCCCAAAAATGAGTCTAACAAAATGAACTTTAACATCGGGCCAAATGCAATTTTGAAAACACGATTTTTCCCTAAGGCAAATAAACTCCGAGAAAATCCAAAATTTGATTTATTTATTAAATCTTCATTTTCCTAAATTTTGGGAAAGTCATATTATTCCCTCTTATTTTTGATATTGGAAAATATTTGAAGATAAAATGAATAAATCCAATGATCCTCTTTTCATAGTTTTGAGAGAACTCAAATACGTAAAATTTCGAATCTCCAACTTCTCCCGAGGGTCCTTGAGTTATGCGGAAATTTCTAGGATCAACAAAATGCAAGAAAATATGATATGCATGATGATCTAATGTATAACATTCCAAATTGAAAATTTGGGATGTTACAACCACGCAGCCCCCTGGATTCACCCAAGACTAACGGAGGTGACGGTGGAGGCGATCCGAGCAAGCCCATGAAGAGTACTTTCTCGAACCCCTCACCTCGCCTCCGAGGGAGGAGTTTCGCCGCCGAACATGGATGCACTTCACACTCCTATCGTTGGAGAAACCCCGAGGCTCGTGCCTTTGAGGATGCGCGCTATTAACCTGGCTGAGCGCACTCGATCGAGAACCTTCAGCGTAGTACTGATGATGCTGCCAAGGGTTCCAGAATCCAATGACGCCACTTCTTTCAACCGCCAACTCAGGTATATCGAACTCCGATTCAGAATTTAGCAGCTGCCGCCAGATAGCAGAGTCAATTCAGCCTTCCCACGGAGGCGGTAGAGGTTTGTTGCAAATCGAGATCTGCCCCGGCGCAGGAGATCAAAACTCAGTTGTATCACGTCATGAACAGGATTCACAACCATCCGTCACTGTAATGCAGTCCACCAGCCCATAGTCCGAGATCGCCTCGAGGCGTGACGAACGTAAATGGGCCATGTGATGATCAAGACAAGGTCATGAGCAATATGAGCACCGATTCGATCGCGAATAATCGACGCCGAGTGCCCACCTCCCCAAGGGTGGATCATACGCCTCGGCAGCAGGATCATTGACGCCAAAGACAAGAAAGTTACGAAGAGTTCCAATGACCTGTGGAACCAGACTTTGATGCGAGATCTATTATCGCTCAAGGTTTGGTCGACAGAACAGAGCTCACCGAGACGGCCATGATAGAGATGTTCCTCCAAGCAGCAGAGTTCATGTCTCGGGACCAGAGTGTTTCAAAGCAGAGCCATCGAGCCGCGGTGATTCCTCCCAACTTCAGGTACATGATCGGAGTTAGTGTTAATCGGTGAATCCAAGCCCGACACTTGGCTTGAAGATTACCGAGTGGCTGTTCAGATCAAGGTGGCAACGATGAGGTAGCCATGAAGCATTTGCCTCTTATGTTGGAGGGTTCAGCTGTATGTGGTTGAACTCGCTTAGCACCCAAGAAGATTTACACTTGGGAAGATCTTGCCCGAGTGTTTGTCAGACATTTGAAGGAACTTGCAAACCACTCAGCAGGATTGACGGAGTTGCGCTGTGTGCAAAAGTCAAGTGAAACTTTGAGAGATTATATCCAGAGGTGGATCACTTTGCACCACACAATGAGAATGTATCCGATCACCAGCAGTTTGTGCCTTCAAAGAAGGTGTCAAGAATGTAGAGTTGAGTTTGAAATTTGGTCGAACCGAGATATGACCCCGAGTCGATGATGGAGATTGCCACCAAGTATGCAAATGGTGAAGAAGAGGATCGCCCGAGTGGTAATATAAATCGCCGCCAATGAGGTCAAGCGGAGGAAATTCCAATGGAAGGTAAGCGAAAGCCGAGCCACCGCTTCCTGAGAGGCCTTGGTCAGACCTCTGTGAAAGTTCAAGGGGAAACCAAGGGTCCTTGGAACCCCAAGAAGGTGAAAGACCAGGATGGAAACGACGTGTTAGATTTGCCATGTCATACCATACAAAGAAAGATGAAGAGGGTAAACTCATTTACCCAAACATACCACTCGACAAGTGTCGGTTTGATTCAGCAGCTCCAAGGGAAACAACTCAAGGATAAGGATAAGGAAACAGAGAAAGTTGAGGACAAAGATGACATGATGATGGATATCCCTGTGTCAATTCCACCGATGATTTTTGACGCCGAAGCAAAAGTCGATTGAAGGTTATCAATCGAAGTGAACTTGGTTGTTCCGGCGATTCCAATAATCTGAAATGGTCCTGCATCGCCATCACATTCGACCACCTAATCACCGACGACATTGCCACCCCCGGGAGGCAAGCATTGGTGGTCGCACCCAGCTTGTTGAGGGCACTGACCGACCAAAGTCCCGATGGATGGTGGTAGGCTTGAACATATTGTACGCGAGACGTTGAAAGGAATGGGCATTCCGATGTCCGCACTCAGACCAAAGAATATGAGCTTCCACGGAGTCATTCCCGAAAGAAGGCTGAGTCACTCGCCAAATTGCTCTTGATGTAGTTTTGGTGATTCAAGCATTTCGAAAGAAAAGTTGACCTTTGAGGTCGTGGATTTCCAGCGCTTATCACGCTATTCGGGAAGGCCACTTATGCACGCTTCATGGCCCACCATGTTACGGTATCTTAAATCAAGATGCTCGGTCCTAAGGGCGTGATCATCAGAACGGGCAATCGGAAGAAGGCGGAAGAGTGCTTCCAAAGGCTCTAAGATCGCCGATGCTCAAGAGGCAGTGGTAGAGCTACAAGAGTATCGTAAAACTGCAGATCCGAGTGATTTGTTGCAGCTAAGAAGCTCACACGGAGTCAGATTTCAATGACCGTGAGACGTAAACAGGTTCACATTCACCCGACTGATCCCAATGCTGTTCGACCAACATCTCAACAACACTCGACTCAAAATAGGAAGAAGCGCCATCCAGTTCCTCCGTGAGAACTCGGACATCTTTGCATGGAAGCTCACGACATGCCGGTGTTCCTGTGGAGCTGGCTGAGCACGCCACGAGTCGCACCCAAAATTCAAACCGTTAAAGAATATCTTCACGGTCCGCCAGTCCGTAAGAGAAAGGCCATTGGCGCAGGAGGTGGCTCGCTCTTAGCGCAGAGTTCATCCGAGATCTACCACTCCGAGTGGCTCGCCAATGTCGCCATGGTCCCCAAGAAGGACAAGTCGCTATGTGCATCGATTTCAAGCATATCAATCAGGCCTGCCCGAAGATCATTTCCTCTTCCTCGCATTGACCAAATAGTCGACTCAATCATGGGATGTGAGAGGTTGTCTTTTTAGACGCCTATTCCGGTACCATCGATCCATCTCAGATGGACCCGATGAGATTAAAACAGCGTTCATCACTCCATTCGGGTGCTTCGTTATGTCACCATGCCATTCGGTCTCAAGAATGCCGGAGCCACATTCATGAGGATGATTCGTAGTGTTTGCTCACCAAATCAGCCGAATGTGGAAGCGCACATGGATGATATAGTGGTCAAGTCACGAAGGGTTCCGACCTGTTGACCGACCTTGCTGAAACATTTGCCAATCTCGTGGAGGTATGATATCGCTTAACCCATCAAAGTGTACATTTGGAGTTCCCGTGGAAAGTTACTCGGTTTTCGCTTCTTCGAGCGAGGAATCGATGTTAACCCCAAAAGGTTGGCACCATACTCCTAATGAAGCGCCTCGCAGCGTGTGCACGGCGTCCGTAAACTTATCGGATGCTTGGCCGCTTTAAGTCGATTCATCTTCGCCGTGAAAAGGCATTGCCTCTTTACCGATCGATGAAGAAGTCGACAAGTTCGAGTGGACTCTAGAAGTTGATGCGGCGCTTGCAGAGCTCAAAGCTCGCTTCCACCCAGCCGGTGCTTGCTGCCCCAATCAGCAAAGAGCCTTTGCTGCTTTACATTGCAGCCAATCGGACAAGTCGCAAGACTGCATTTACGCTTACGAGCGGAAGAAGAAGGAAAAGCCTTCAAAGTTCAACACCCAGTTTATTATCTTTCAAGCGTCAATTCCATCAAAGCAAAGATACCCTCACTATCGTAAGCTTGTTTATGGGATCTATATGACCACAAAGAAGGTTGCTCATTATTTCTTCGATCATTCCATTACACCGCCGACGCCCATTGTCGGAAATTCTTCATAACAGAGATGCAACCGGTCGAGTGGCAAAATGGGCGATTGAACTCCTTCCCTTGATATCAAATTCGAGGCAAAGAAAGCCATCAAGTCCCAAGCAATAGCAGATTTCTCGCCAAGTGGATCAATAGACAGCTTCCACTCAAGTTCACTCGTAACACTAGACTATGTTTTTCGACGGTTCCAAGATGCTGAACGGTTCTGTGCAGGGTTGTATTGGTTTCCCGAGGAGATAGGCTCAAATATGTTCTCCAGATTCACTTTGATTCTTCCAACAACGAAGCAGTAATATGAAGCACTCGATGGGTTGCATGGCCATTTCATTTACGGCCCGTCGCCTTTATGGTCTACGCGCACTGGATCTGGTTGTTAATCAAGTGATGAAGGAGTGGGATGTCGAAGCCCAGCTATGACAGGATATTGTAATGCAATGAGAAAGTCGGAGAAGAAATTTGAGGGTTAGAGCTTCATCATATACCCCACTAAAAAATCAAGTCAGGATGATTTGGCTAAGATAGGATCCAAGAGGGAAGCCATTCCTAGTAATGTATTTTTGAGCACATTCATGCACCATCGCAAGCAGGAGGATCCTTTCACAAAAGAAGCCCCGCAGCAAAAAGTGCCAATGATCCGATCAAGTTGAGGTCCCCGTCAGGGTTCCACCTAATTATGGAAGTTGTGGTCATCACTCCCGATCGACGGTGCCGACATCGCATATATCCTAAGGAAAGAGCTCCCCAGAGAATGAAGAAGAGGTTCGACAGATCGTCCGACGATCCAAGGCCTTTACAAAGGATCAAGGGACACTTGTTCGAGAAAGCGGACCGAGTCGGCCGTAGTGTATCACGCCGTAAGAAGGTCGATAATTTTGAGGATATCCACTGGGACCTGTGGGTTATCATGCGCCCTTCGACCATTGTGGCTAAAGCATACCGAGCGGAGTTTATCGTCAAAGCAAATGAAATGGCAAAAGAAATAGTTGACAAGTGTGAAGGATGTCGGCTTATTCCAACATGTCGCACAAGCCCGCCTCAGCCTTTGAAGACCATTCCACTCTGCCCGCCCTTCGCTGTTTGGGGATTGACATGATTGGACCGTTGAGAATCGCGTAAGCGGTTTCACTCATTTGCTAGTAGCAATGGCTAAGTTCACCAAGTGGATCGTGGTTGGGGAACGAGTAATTTCAAAAATTTCCACGCACACGCAAGACCATGGTGATGGCATAGCAACGAGAGGAGAGGTGTCCCACGCACTGTGAGACCGAAAGCGGAAGCGCTATAACAACGCTGGATGATGTAGTCGACGCCTTCACGATCCGACCGATCCAAGCACCGAACGACGCACCTCCGAAGTTCAGCACACGCTCAGCTCGATGACGCATCCCTGTGCTCGATCCAGCAAAGGTCGGGATGAGTTCCACAAGACGACGGCGCAGGACGATGATGATGCTCCACCGACGCAGGGTTTCGCTTAAGCCCGCGACGATATGACTTTCATGCAGCGCAGGGTTCACTTAAGCTCCGCGACGATATGACCAAGTGGAATATGGTGGAGGGGGCACCGACACGGCCAAGGAACGATCCGAGATCAACTTGTGTGTTCTTGGGTGCCCTCGCCTCGTGATATAAAGGAGCAGGGGTGCGCCAGCCCTAGGGGCTGCCGAGGAGTCCTACTCCCACCGGAGTAGGACTCCCCTTCCTAGTTGGATTAGATTGGGAGGGGAAGAGGGCCCGCCTCTCCTTGTCCTATTCGACCAGAGGGGAGGGGGCGCCTGCCCTGGCCGCCCTTCCTTCTCCCTATGGCCCATCAAGGCCCATTGACTTCGGGTTCCCAACCCCCTGTTCCAGAACGCCCTGTTTTCATCCGAACCTTCCAAGTCCAAACATAGGCTTCCAATAAATCAATCTTTATGTCTCGACCATTTCGAGACTCCCTGCCATGTCCGTGATCACATCCGGACTCAACAACCTTCGTACATCAAAACTTATAAACTCATAATGAATGTCATCAAACGTTAAGCGTAAGGGACCTCTACAGGTTCGAGAACTATGTAGACATGACCTAGAACCATTCTCGGTCAATAACCAATAGCGGAACCTCGATGCCCATATTGGTTCCTACATATTCTACTTAAGATCTTTATCGGTCAAACCGCATAACTATATACGCTTGTTCCCTTTGTCATCGGTATGTTACTTACCCGAGATTCGATCATCGTATCAATACCTAGTTCAATCTCGCTACCGTAAGTCTCTTTACTGCTCCGTATACATCATCTCACAACTAACTCATTAGTTGCAATGCTTGCAAGGCTTATGTGATGTGTATTACCGAGAAGGCCCAGATACCTCTCCATAATCGGAGGACAAAACCTAATCTCAAATACGCCAACCCAACAAGTACCTTTGGAGACACCTGTAGTACTTCTTTATAATCACCCAGCTTACGCTAGACGCTTGGTAGTACCTAAAGTGTTCCTCCGTAAACGGAGTTGCATAATCTCATAGTTACAGAACATTTATAGGTCATGAAGAAAGCAATAGCAATATACTAAACGATCAAGTGCTGTTAACGAATGGGTCATGTCAATCACATCATTCTCCTAATGATGTGATCCCATTAATCAAATGACAACACATGTCTATGGTTAGGAAACTTAACCATCTTTGATTAATGAGCTAGTCTAGTAGAGGCATACTAGTGACTATCTCTTTGTCTATGTATTCACACATGTATTATGTTTCCGTTAATACAATTCTAGCATGAATAATAAACATTTATCATGGTATAAGGAAATAAATAATAACTTTATTATTGCCTCTAGGGCATATTTCCTTCAGCCTCCCACTTGCACTAGAGTCAATAATCTAGATTACACAAGAATGATTCTAACACCCATGGAGTCTTGGTGCTGATCATGTTTTGCTCGTGGAAGAGGCTTAGTCAACGGTTTGCAACATTCAGATCCGTATGTATTTTGCAAATCTCTATGTCTCCCACTTGGACTTGGTCCCGAATGGAATTGAAGCTGCCTCTGATATGCTTGGTCCTCTTGTGAAATCTGGATTCCTTTGCCAAGGCAATTGCACCAAGATTGTCACGTAAGATCTTCATTGGTCCCGATGCACTAGGTATGACACCTAGATCGAAATGAACTCTTTCATCCAGATTCTTCATTTGCTGCTCCGAAGCAGCTATGTACTCCGCTTCACATGTAGATCCCGCCACAACGCTTTGTTTAGAACTGCACCAACCCACAGCTCCACTGCTTAATAAAAACACGATCCGTTTATATTTAGAATCGTCCCGATCGTGTCAAAGCTTGCATCGACGTAACCATTTACGACTCAGCTCTTTGTCACCTCCATATACGAGAAGCATATCCTTAGTCCTTTTCGTGTATTTCAGATGTTCGATCACTGTCCAAAGGATCCACTCCCGGATTACTTTGGTACCTTCCGCCAAGCTTATCGCTAAGCATACGCCAGGTCTGGTACACAGCATTGCATACATGATAGAGCCTATGGTCTAAAGCATAGGAACATCTTTCATTTTCTCTCTATCTTCATCATTGTGGTCGGGCATTGAGTCCTGACTCAATCTTACACCTTGTAATAGGTAAAAACCTTTCTTTGCTCGATCCATTTTGAACTTTTTCAAAACTTTATCAAGGTATGTGCTTTGTGAAAGTCCAATTGCCGCCTTGATCTATCTCTATAGATCTTGATGCCCAATATGTAAGCAGCTTCACCGAGGTCTTTCATTGAAAAACTTTTATTCAAGTATCCTTTATGCTATCCAGAAATCTATATCATTTCCAATCAATAATATGTCGTCCACATATAATATCGAAATGCTACAGAGCTCCCACTCACTTTCTTGTAAATACAAGCTTCCCAAAGTCTCAGATAAAACCATATGCTTTGATCACACTATCAAAGCGCTTATTCCAACTCCGAGAGGCTTGCACTGCATCATAAATTGATCGCTGGAGCTTGCACACTTTGTTAGCTCCCTTTGGATCAACAAAACCTTCTGGTTGCATCATATACAACTCTTCTTCTAGAAATCCATTCAAGAATGCAGTTTTACATCCATTTGCCAAATTTCATAATCATAAAATGCGCAATTGCTAACATGATTCTGACAGATTTAAGCATCGCCACGGTGAGAAAGTCTCATCGTAGTCAACCCTTGAACTTGTCGAAACCTTTCGCAACAAGTCGAGCTTTGTAGAAGTTACATTACCATCATCGCCGCCTTCTTCTTAAAGATCCATTTATTCTCAATGGCTTGCCGATCATCGGGCAAGTCAACCAAAGTCCATACTTTGTTCTCATACATGGATCCCATCTCAGATTTCATGGCTTCCAGCCATTTCGCTGAATCTAGGCTCACCATCGCTTCTTCATAGTTTGTAGGTTCACCATGGTCAAGTAACATGACTTCCGCAATAGGATTACCGCATCACTCAAAAGCGATTTTACTCGTTGACTCCACGGTTCAAGAGCAACTTGATCTGAAGTTTCATGATCAACATCATTAGTTTCCTCACTAATGGTGTAGTTGTCACAGAACCATTTCTTGTGGTGAACTACCTTCCAATAAGGGAGCAGATACAGTTATCTCATCAAGTTCTACTTTCCTCCCACTCACTTCTTTCGAGAGAAACTCCTTCTCTAGAAAGGATCCGATTTAGCAACGAAAAATCTTGCCTTCAGATTCTGTGATAGAAGGTGTACCCAACACTCTCTCTTTGGGTATCCTATGAAGACATTATTCGATTTGGGTTCGAGCTATCTGGTTGAAGTTTCTTCACATAAGCATCGCAGCCCCAAACTTTAAGAAACGACAACTTTGGTTTCTTGCCAAACCACAGCTCATACGGTGTCGCCTCAACGGACTTAGATGGTGCCCTATTTAACGTGAATGCGCCATCTCTAAAGCATATCCCCAAAATGATAGCGTAAATCAGTAAGAGACATCATAGATCGCACTATATCAAGTAAAGTACGACACGACGCTCGACACACCATTTCTCCGTGGTGTTCCGTATGGAGTTACGTAAACTATTCCACATTTTTTCAAATGTAAACCAAACTCAGAACTCAAATATTCTCCTCCACGATCAGATCAGAAACTTTATTTTCTTGTTACGATGATTTTCCACTTCACTCGAAATTCCTTGAACTTTTCAAATGTTTCAGATTTGTGTTTCATTAAGTAGATATACCCATATCTGCTCAAATCATCTGTGGAAGGTGAGAAAATAACGATACTCACCCCAAGGCCTCAACATTCATTGACCACAAACATCAAGATGTATGATTTCCAACAAATCAGCTTGCTCGCCCATAGTTCCGGAGAACGGCTTTTAGTCATCTTGCCCATGAGGCACGGTTCGCAAGTACCAAGTGATTCATAATCATGATTCCGTGGCCCATCAAGATGGAGTTTCTTCACGCTGCTTTACAATCGATATGACCTAAACGGCAAGTGCCACAAATAAGTTGCATTATCATTATCAACTCGCATCTTTTGGTTTCAACACTATGAATATGTGTATTACTACTATCGAGATTCAATAAAATAGACCATTCTTCAAGGGTGCATGACCATAAAAGATATTATTCATATAAATAGAACAACCATTATTCTCTGATTTAAATGAATAACCGCCTTGCATCAAAGAAGATCCAGATATAATGTTCATGCTTAACGGCACCAAATAACAATTATTTAGGTCTAAAACTAATCCCGATGGTAGATGTAGAGGTAGCGTCGATCATGATCACATCGACTTTGGAACCATTTCCCACAAGCATCGCCACCGCCCCAGCCAATTCGCTATCCAGTAGTTCCTGCTTCGAAGTTGCAAATATTAGCAATGTAACCAAGATCAAATACCTGTACTACTCATGAGTATTAGTAAGGTACACATCAATAACATGTATATCACATATACCTTGATCACCTTGCCATCCTTCTTATCCGCCAAATACTTGGGGCAGTTCCGCTCCAAAGGTTCAGTTTGCTTGCAGAGAAAAGCACTCCGGGCTCGTGCTTAGGTCCAGACTTGGGTTTTCTCTGAGCAGCAACTTTCTTGTTGTTCTTTTGAAGTTCCCTCTTCTTTCCTTTGCCCTTTTTATTGAAACTAGTGGTCTTGTTGACCATCAACACTTGATGCTCTTTCTGATTTCTACCTCCGCTGCTTTTAGCATTGCGTAAGAGCTCGGGAATTGTTTTGGTCATCCCTTGCATATTATAGTTCATCACGAAGCTCTTGTAGCTTGGTGGCAGTGATTGGAGAATTTGTCAATGACACTATCATCCGAAGAGTAACTCCTCTTGAATCAAGTGATTATTATACCTGCACATTTTGAGTATATGTTCAACGACGTAACTATTCTCCTCCATCTTGCAGCTATAGAACTTATTGGAGACTTCATATCTCTCAACCGGCATTTGCTTGAAATATTAACTTCAACTCCTGGAACATCTCATATGCTCCATGACGCTCAAAACGCCGCTGAAGACCCGGTTCTAAGCCGTAGCATGGCACATCGAACTATCGAGTAGTCATCACTTTGCTCGCCGTGACGCTCACAACTTCCGCGCTGTTCTCGCAAAGAGTTCGCACCCAGCAAGTGCTTCCAGGACGTAATTCTTCAGGCAGCAATGAGGATAATCTTCGTTACGGACCCAAATCCGTAATTTCTACCATCATCTTCAACTTTGCTTTCAAGGAACGACAAAATTCAACGGAACAACAAAGACGAGCCATCTATCTACGAAACATAGACAAGCAAAATACTATCGTACTAAGTTCATGATAAATTTAAGTTTGATTAATCATATTAAAAACTCCCACTTAGACAGTACATCTCTCTAGTCATCTAAGTGATTACGTGATCCAAATCAACCAAACCATGTCCGATCATCACGCGAGATGGAGTAGTTTCAATGGTGAACATCACTATGTTGATCATATCTACTATATGATTCACGCTCGACCTTCGGTCTCTCGTGTTCCGAGGCCATATTTGTTATATGCTAGGCTCACAAGTTTAATCTGAGTATTCCGCAGGTAACTGTTTTGCACCCGCTGTATTTGAACGTAGAGCCTATCACACCCGATCATCACGGTGTCTCAACACTAAGAACTTTCGCAACGGTGCATACTCGTGGAGAACACTTCTTGATAATTTTAGTGAGAGATCATCTTATAATGCTACCACCAATCAAAGCAAGATAAGATGCATAAAGGATAAACATCACATGCAATCAATATAAGTGATATGATATGGTCATCATCATCTTGTGCTTGTGATTCCATCGCCAAGCAACCGCCATGATCACCATCGCCACCGGCGCCGACACCTTGATCTCCATCGTAGTATCGTTGTCGTCTCGCCAACTATTGCTTCTACGATCATCGCTATCGCTAGTGATAAAGTAAAGCAATTACATGGCGCTTGCATTTCATACAATAAAGCGACAACCATATGGCTCTCGCCAGCTTACCATAACTCGTTACAAAACATGATCATCTCATACAATAAAATATAGCATCACGCCTTGACCACATCACATCATTAACATGCCCTGCAAAACAAGTTAGACGTCCTCTACTTTGTTGTTGCAAGTTTTACGTGGCTGCTACGGGCTGAGCAAGAACCGTTTACCACGCATCAAAACCACAACGATAGTTTGTCAAGTTGGTGTTGTTTTAACCTTCAAGGACCGGGCGAGCCACACCTGTTCAACTAAAGTGAGAGAAACAGACACCCGCCGTCACCTTTAAGCAACTAGTGCTCAAGCGGTGAAACCAGTCTCGCCGAAGCGAGACACGTAATGTCGGTCCGGCCGCTTCATCTCACAATACCGCCAACCAAAGTATGACATGCTGGTAAGCAGATGACTTATATCGCCCACAACTCACTTGTGTTCTACTCGTGCATATGACATCAACGATAAAACCAGGCTCGATGCCATCATTGGGGAACGAGTAATTTCAAAATTTCCTACGCACACGCAAGACCATGGTGATGGCATAGCAACGAGAGGGGAGAGGTCCGTCCACGCACTGTGAGACCGAAAGCGAAGCGTTATAACAACGCTGTTGATGTAGTCGACGCCTTCACGATCCGACCGATCCAAGCACCGAACGCACGCACCTCCGAGTTGAGCACACGCTCAGCCTCGATGACGATCCCTGGCCCATCCAGAAAGCTCGGGATGAGTTCCACAAGACGACGGGTGGTGACGATGATGATGCTCCACCGACGCAGGGCTTCGCCTAAGCTCCGCGACGATATGACTTCATCGCGCAGGCTTCGCCTAAGCTCCGCGACGATATGACCGGTGGAATATGGTGGAGGGGCACCGACACGGCCAAGGAACGATCCAGAGATCAACTTGTGTGTCTTGGGGTGCCCTCGCCTCAGATATAAAGGAGCAAGGGGGTGCCAGCCCTAGGGGGCGCTGCTGAGGAGTCCTACTCCCACCGAGTAGGACTCCCTTCCTAGTTGGATTAGATTGGGAGGGAAGAGGGAAGGGGCGCCTCCTTGTCCTATTCGGACCAGAGGGGGAGGCGCGGCCGGCCCCCTCCTCTTCTCCCTTATGGCCCATCAAGGCCCATTGACTTCGGGGTTCCAACCCCTGTTCCCGTGACGCCCCGCTTTCATCCGAACCTTCCAAGTCCAAACATAGGCTTCCAATATATCAATCTTTATGTCTCGACCATTTCGAGACTCCTCGCCATGTCCGTGATCACATCCAGGACTCAACAACCTCCGCACATCAAAACTTATAAACTCATAATGAACTGTCATCAAACGTTAAGCGTATGGACCCTACTGTGTTCGAGAACTATGTAGACATGACCTAGAACCATTCTCGGTCAATAACCAATAGCGGAACCTGGATGCCCATATTGGTTCCTACATATTCTACTTAAGATCTTTATCGTCAAACCGCATAACCACATACGTTGTTCCCTTTGTCATCGTATGTTACTTACCCGAGATTCGATCGCCGGTATCCAATACCTAGTTCAATCTCGCTATCGTAAGTCTCTTTACTGCTCAGAATACATCATCTCACAACTAACTCATTAGTTGCAATGCTTGCAAGGCTTATGTGATGTGTATTACCGAGAAGGCCCAGATACCTCTCCCATAATCGGAGTGACAAACCTAATCTCAAATACGCCAACCCAACAAGTACCTTTGGAGACACCAGAGTAATTCTTTATAATCACCCAGCCACGCTAGGACGCTTTGGTAGTACCTAAAGTGTTCCTCCGTAAACGGAGTTGCATAATCTCATAGTTACAGAACATGTATAGGTCATGAAGAAAGCAATAGCAATATACTAAACGATCAAGTGCTAAGCTAACGAATGGGTCATGTCAATCACATCATTCTCCTAATGATGTGATCCCATTAATCAAATGACAACACATGTCTATGGTTAGGAAACTTAACCATCTTTGATTAATGAGCTAGTCTAGTAGAGGCATACTAGTGACTATCTCTGCTTGTCTATGTATTCACACATGTATTATGTTTCCGTTAATACAATTCTAGCATGAATAATAAACATTTATCATGGTATAAGGAAATAAATAATAACTTTATTATTGCCTCTAGGGCATATTTCCTTCGTGATCGGGCTTGCCCATCAAGAACCCTCGGCGCATGCACCGCTATCAGTTTCCATCGAGAGTTAATATTCAGATATGGTGTTCCGTGATAGCATCATCACCGGCTAATGGGTCAAACTTCGATAATGACAAGTTCAAAGCCTTCATGCTTCTCAAGGCACGCTGGTCGACTATGCTTCAAAGGCTCATCCTCGCCGAATGGACAAGCGTAACGTGCAAACGGCCTCATTCTCAAAGGGTTGAAACCACGGCCGATGCGTGATCTCAAACACGCAGCAGAGCTTGGCCGACGTAACTTCCATCGCTTCGGGATTGAGGACCACTCCTAATCGGTCGACCGAGAACTCCATTCTTCCCGGTCTATGAGTTGAAGCAGTTCGCCGAAAGTGACCTGCTTCACAATGCCTCGAGTCGAACTATACTCAAGAAGAAGCGGAACAAGCCCAACAAGATGCAAATGACTTTTGAAGAGGAGAGAGAAATGGCCCGATCCGCCGACCATCTATCGCAGCAAGACTTAAGGCCGATTCCATGCCTTAAATGTGAAGAGTCGAGCCTTCCAAGAGGGAGATTTGGTCCTCCGAGTGATCAACAAACCACACAAGCTCGCCCCCACTTGGGAAGGTCCTTCATCGCCACAAGAGTTCTCCACAATGGAGCGATCATCTCTACAACGTTGATCGCCAGATCGACGAGCCTCGAGCTTGAACGCTGGAGCTGCTCCGCCTTTTACACTTAATACTCACTCAAGTTGAGATGTAATAAAAGTACTTTTGTAGTTTGTTTATCTAAGACAAGAATGTTATAATTTTCCCAAAGGATTGTTATTACTTTTTGTTGAAATTTCCCCAATGGTGGCTTAGCTATGTAATCCGTTCGCCAAGTTTGTAAAAAATCCTTTCCGAGTGGCGAGCCGCCTCTCACTGGGCTTAGCTGCTAATCCGGCCGCCTAAGTATTGAAATCCCACCGAGTGGCGAGCCGCCTCCCACTGGGGCTTAGCCTGCAGTCCAAGCACTCGCCAAGTATTCAAAATCCTACCGAGTGGCGAGCCAGCCTCCCACCTGGGGCTTAGCTGCACCAAGTACTGCCTAAGTATTCGAATCCTACCGAGTGGCGGAGCCAACCTCCCACCGAGGCTTAGCTGCAGTCCAAGTACTCGCCAAGTATTCAAAATCCCACCGAGTGCAGCCAGCCTCCCACTCGAGGCTTAGCAGCAGTCCAAGTACTCGCCAAGTATTCAAATCCTACCGAGTGGTGAGCCAGCCTCCCACTGGGCTTGCAACAGCCCAAGGATTCGCCTTAACATCCAAAATAATGAAAATCCAGTAGATCTACTGAGGGCAGTGTCGAATCGCTACCTTTCTCCTTCAAAGCCACGCCCATAAAAATCCTAAATATTGTAATGCAGCGAAAAAGTGGAGAAGAAATTTGAGGGTTAGAGCTTCATCATATACCCGACTAAAAAATCAAGCTGTGGATGATTTGGCGAAGATAGGATCCAAGAGGAAGCCATTCCTAGTAATGTATTTTTGGAGCACATTCATGCACCATCGGTGCAGGAGGATCCTTTCACAAAAGAAGCCCCCAGCAGCAAAAAGTGCCAATGATCCGACAAGTTGAGGTCCACATGTGGTCGACCTAATTATGGAAGTTGTGGTCATCACTCCCGATCGGGCGGTGCCGTACATCGCATATATCCTAAGGAAAGAGCTCCCGAGAATGAAGAAGAGGCTCGACGGATCGTCCAACGATCCAAGGCCTTTACAAATGATCAAGGGACAGTTGTTCGAGAAAGCGTGACGGAGTCGGCCGAAGTGTATCACGCCGGAAGAAGGTCGAGATAATTCTTGAGGATATCCACTCGGGGACACTGTGGCCATCATCGTCCTCTCGGACCATTGTGGCTAAAGCATACCGGCGGGAGTTTATCGCGAAAGCAAATGAAATGGCAAAAGAAATAGTTGACAAGTGTGAAGGATGTCGGTTCTATTCCAACATGTCGCACAAGCCCGCCTCAGCCTTGAAGACCATTCCACTCGTCGGCCCTTCGCTGTTTGGGGATTGGACATGATTGGACCGTTGAGAAGCTGGCGAAGCGGCTTCACTCATTTGCTAGTAGCGATCGACAAGTTCACCAAGTGGATCGTGTTGGGGAGCGTAGTAATTTCAAAAATTTCCTACGCACACGCAAGACCATGGTGATGGCATAGCAGAGAGGGAGAGTGTCGTCCACGTACCCTCGTGACCGGAAGCGAGGCGTTATAACAACGCGGATGATGTAGTCGTGCGTCTTCACGATCCGACCGATCCAAGTACGAGCGTCACGGCACCTCCGAGTTCAGCACACGTTCAGCTCGATGGCGATCCCGGACTCGATCCAAAGCAAAGCGTCGGGGATGAGTTCCGTCGGCCGACGGCGTGGTGGCGATGATGATGCTCCACCGACGCGGGGCTTCGCTTAGCTCATGACGATATGACTTTCACGGTAGCAGGCTTCGCTAAGCTCATGACGATATGACCGAAGTGGAATATGGTGGAGGGGCACCGCACACGCTAAGGAACGATCCGTAGATCAACTTGTGTGTCTTGGGGTGCCCCGCCTCAGATATAAAGGAGCAGGGGTGCGGCCAGCCCTAGGGGCGCGCTGGGAGTCCTACTCCCACCGGGAGTAGGACTCCCCCTTCCTAGTTGGATTAGGATTGGGGAGGGGGAAGAGGGAAGGGGGGCGCCGCCCCCCCTCTCCTTGTCCTATTCGGACTAGAGGGGGAGGGGGGCGCGCGGCCTGCCCTGGCCGGCCCTTCCTCTTCTCCCTATGGCCCATCAAGGCCCATTGACCCCCCGGGGGGTTCCGGTAACCCCCCGGTGTTCCGGTAACGTCCTGTTTTCATCCGGAACCTTTCCGAAGTCCAAACATAGGCTTCCAATATATCAATCTTTATGTCTCGACCATTTCGAGACTCCTCGTCATGTCCGTGATCACATCCGGGACTCCGAACAACCTTCGGTACATCAAAACTTATAAACTCATAATGAACTGTCATCGAAACGTTAAGCGTGCGGACCCTACGGGTTCGAGAACTATGTAGACATGACCTAGAACCATTCTCGGTCAATAACCAATAGCGGAACCTGGATGCCCATATTGGTTCCTACATATTCTACGAAGATCTTTATCGGTCAAACCGCATAACGACATCGTTGTTCCTTTGTCATCGGTATGTTACTTACCCGAGATTCGATCATCGGTATCTAATACCTAGTTCAATCTCGTTACGGTAAGTCTCTTTACTCGTTCCGTAATACATCATCTCACAACTAACTCATTAGTTGCAATGCTTGCAAGGCTTATGTGATGTGTATTACCGAGAAGGCCAGAGATACCTCTCCGACAATCGGAGTGACAAAACCTAATCTCAAAATCGCCAACCCAACAAGTACCTTTGGAGACACCTGTAGTACTCCTTTATAATCACCCGATTCGTTGTGGCGTTTGGTAGTACCAAAGTGTTCCTCCGTAAACAGGAGTTGCATAATCTCATAGTTACGAGGAACATTTATAGGTCATGAAGAAAGCAATAGCAATATACTAAGCGATCAAGTGCTAAGCTAACGGAATGGGTCATGTCAATCACATCATTCTCCTAATGATGTGATCCCATTAATCAAATGACAACACATGTCTATGGTTAGGAAACTTAACCATCTTTGATTAATGAGCTAGTCTAGTAGAGGCATACTAGTGACTATCTGTTTGTCTATGTATTCACACATGTATTATGTTTCCGGTTAATACAATTCTAGCATGAATAATAAACATTTATCATGGTATAAGGAAATAAATAATAACTTTATTATTGCCTCTAGGGCATATTTCCTTGATCTCCCACTTGCACTAGAGTCAATAATCTAGATTACGGAATGATTCTAACACCCATGGAGTCTTGGTGCTGATCATGTTTTGCTCGTGGAAGAGGCTTAGTCAGCGGGTTTGCAACATTCAGATCCGTATGTATTTTGCAAATCTCTATGTCTCCCACTTGGACTTGGTCCCGAATGGAATTGAAGCGTCTCTTGATATGCTTGGTCCTCTTGTGAAATCTGGATTCCTTTGCCAAGGCAATTGCACCATATTGTCACGAGAAGATCTTCATTGGTCCCGATGCACTAGGTATGACACCTAGATCGGAAATGAACTCTTTCATCCAGACTCCTTCATTTGCTGCTTCGAAGCAGCTATGTACTCCGCTTCACATGTAGATCCCGCCACAACGCTTTGTTTAGAACTGCACCAACCGACAGCTCCACCGTTTAATAAAAACACGTATCCGGTTTGCGATTTAGAATCGTCCGGATCGGTGTCAAAGCTTACATCGGCGTAACCATTTACGACTAGCTCTTTGTCACCTCCATATCGAGAAGCATATCCTTAGTCCTTTTCGGTATTTCAGGATGTTCTTGACCGCTGTCGATGATCCACTCTGGATTACTTTGGTACCTTCCTGCCAAGCTTATTTGCTAAGCATCGTCGGTCTGGTACACAGCATTGCATACATGATAGAGCCTATGGCTGAAGCATAGGAACATCTTTCATTTTCTCTCTATCTTCTGCTGTGGTGGGGCATTGAGTCGACTCAATCTTACACCTTGTAATACTGGTAAAAACCTTTCTTTGCTGATCCATTTTGAACTTTTTCAAAACTTTATCAAGGTATGTGCTTTGTGAAAGTCAATTAAGCGTCTTGATCTATCTCTATAGATCTTGATGCCCAATATATAAGCAGCTTCACGAGGTCTTTCATTGAAAACTTTTATTCAAGTATCCTTTTATGCTATCCAGAAATTCTATATCATTTCCAATCAATAATATGTCGTCCACATATAATATCGAAATGCTCTGAGCTCCCACTCACTTTCTTGTAAATACAGGCTTCTCCAAAAGTGCATATAAAACCATATGCTTTGATCACACTATCAAAGCGTTTATTCCAACTCGAGAGGCTTGCACTGACCATAAATTGATCGCTGGAGCTTGCACACTTTGTTAGCTCCCTTTGGATCAACAAAACCTTCTGGTTGCATCATATACAACTCTTCTTCTAGAAATCCATTCAAGAATGCAGTTTTACATCCATTTGCCAAATTTCATAATCATAAAATCGGCAATTGCTAACATGATTCGGACAGACTTAAGCATCGCTACTGGTGAGAAAGTCTCATCGTAGTCAACCCTTGAACTTGTCGAAAACCTTTCGCAACAAGTCGAGCTTTGTAGGAAGTTACATTACCATCGGCGTCGGTCTTCTTCTTAAAGATCCATTTATTCTCAATGGCTTGCCGATCATCGGGCAAGTCAACCAAAGTCCATACTTTGTTCTCATACATGGATCCCATCTCAGATTTCATGGCTTCCAGCCATTTCGCGAATCTAGGCTCACCATCGCTTCTTCATAGTTTGTAGGTTCACCATGGTCAAGTAACATGACTTCCGAATAGGATTACCGTACCACTCAGTGCGTATTTTACTCTGGTTGACCTCTGAGTTCAAGAGTAACTTGATCTGAAGTTTCATGATCAACATCATTAGTTTCCTCACTAAGTGGTGTAGTTGTCACAGAACCATTTCTTGTGGTGAACTACCTTCCAATAAGGGAGCAGATCTGATTATCTCATCAAGTTCTACTTTCCTCCCACTCACTTCTTTCGAGAGAAACTCCTTCTCTAGAAAGGATCCGAATTAACAACGAAAATCTTGCCTTCAGATCTGTGATAGAAGGTGTACCCAATGATCTCCTTTGGGTATCCTATGAAGACACATTTCTCGATTTGGGTTCGAGCTTATCTGGTTGAAGTTTCTTCACATAAGCATCGCAGCCCCAAACTTTAAGAAACGACAACTTTGGTTTCTTGCCAAACCACAGTTCATACGGTGTCGTCTCAACGGACTTAGATGGTGCCCTATTTAGCGTGAATGCGGCCATCTCTAAAGCATATCCCCAAAATGATAGCGGTAAATCAGTAAGAGACATCATAGATCGCACCATATCAAGTAAAATACGATTCTGACGTTCGGACACACCATTTCTCTGTGGTGTTCGGGTGGCGTGAGTTGCGAAACTATTCCACATTTTTCAAATGTAAACCAAACTCGTAACTCAAATATTCTCCTCCACGATCAGATCGTAGAAACTTTATTTTCTTATTACGATGATTTTCCACTTCACTCTGAAATTCCTTGAACTTTTCAAATGTTTCAGATTTGTGTTTCATTAAGTAGATATACCCATATCTGCTCAAATCATCTGTGAAGGTGAGAAAATAACGATACCCGCCAAGTGCCTCAACATTCATTGGACCACAAACATCGGTATGTATGATTTCCAACAAATCAGTTGCTCGCTCCATAGTTCCGGAGAACGGCGTTTTAGTCATCTTGCCCATGAGGCACGGTTCATAAGTACCAAGTGATTCATAATCAAGTGATTCCGAAGCCCATCGGTATGGAGTTTCTTCATGCGTTTTACACCGATATGACCCAAGCGGCGATGCCACAAATAAGTTGCATTATCATTATCAACTCTGCATCTTTTGGTTTCAACACTATGAATATGTGTATTACTACTATCGAGATTCAATAAAATAGACCATTCTTCAAGGGTGCATGACCATAAAAGATATTATTCATATAAATAGAACAACCATTATTCTCGACTTAAATGAATAACCGTCTCGCATCAAAGAAGATCCAGATATAATGTTCATGCTTAACGCGGCACCAAATAACAATTATTTAGGTCTAAAACTAATCCCGATGGTAGATGTAGAGGTAGCGTGCCGACCGCGATCACATCGACTTTGGAACCATTTCCCACAAGCATCGTCACCTCGTCCTTAGCCAATCTTCGCTAATCCGTAGTTCTGTTTGAGTTGCAAATATTAGCAATGAACCGAGATCAAATACCGGTACTCTGCGAGTATTAGTAAGGTACACATCAATAACATGTATATCACATATACCTTTGATCACCTTGCCATCCTTCTTATCCGCCAAATACTTGGGGCAGTTCCGCTTCGATGTCTAGTTTGCTTGCAGTAAAAGCACTCAGTTTCAGGCTTAGGTCCAGACTTGGGTTTCTTCTCTTGAGCAGCAACTTTCTTGTTGTTCCTTTTGAAGTTCCCCTTCTTCTTTCCTTTGCCCTTTTATTGAAACTAGTGGTCTTGTTGACCATCAACACTTGATGCTCTTTCTTGATTTCTACCTCCATGACTTTTAGCATTGCGAAGAGCTCGGGAATTGTTTTGGTCATCCCTTGCATATTATAGTTCATCACGAAGCTCTTGTAGCTTGGTGGCGTGATTGGAGAATTACATCAATGACACTATCATCCGGAAGAGTAACTCCTGTTGAATCAAGTGATTATTATACCCGACATTTTGAGTATATGTTCACTTGACGAACTATTCTCCTCCATCTTGCAGCTATAGAACTTATTGGAGACTTCATATCTCTCAATCCGGGCATTTGCTTGAAATATTAACTTCAACTCTGGAACATCTCATATGCTCCATGACGTTCAAAACGTCGTTGAAGACCCGGTTCTAAGCCGTAAAGCATGGCACATTGAACTATCGAGTAGTCATCACTTTGCTCGCGAGACGTTCACAACTTCGGCGTTGCTCTCTGCAGCAGGCACGGCACCCAGCGGTGCTTCGGGGCGTAATTCTTACATGCAGCAATGAGGATAATCCTCAAATTCGGACCCGATCCGTGTAATTTCTACCATCATCTTTCAACTTTGCTTTCTCAAGGAGCGCATTAAAATTCAACGGAACAACAGACGAGCCATCTATCTACAAAGAAACATAGACAAGCAAAAATACTATCGGTACTAAGTTCATGATAAATTTAAGTTTGATTAATCATATTAAAACTCCCACTTAGGCAGACATCTCTCTAGTCATCTAAGTGATTACGTGATCCAAATCAACCAAACCATGTCCGATCATCACGTGAGATGGAGTAGTTTCAATGGTGAACATCACTATGTTGATCATATCTACTATATGATTCACGTTCGACCTTCGGTCTCCGTGTTCGAGGCCATATTTGTTATATGCTAGGCTCGTCAAGTTTAATCTGAGTATTCGCGTGTGCAACTGTTTTGCACCGTTGTATTTGAGCGTAGAGCCTATCACACCCGATCATCACGTGGTGTCTCAACACGAAGAACTTTCATAGCGGTGCATACTCGGGAGAACACTTCTTGATAATTTTAGTGAGAGATCATCTTATAATGCTACCGTCAATCAAAGCAAGATAAGATGCATAAAGGATAAACATCACATGCAATCAATATAAGTGATATGATATGGTCATCATCATCTTGTGCTTGTGATCTCCATCGCGAAGCAACCGTCATGACCACCATCGTCACCGGTAGCGACACCTTGATCTCCATCGTAGCATCGTTGTCGTCTAGCCAACTATTGCTTCTCGACTATCGCTCTTCGCTTAGTGATAAAGTAAAGCAATTACATGGCGTTGCATTTCATACAATAAGCGACAACCATATGGCTCCTGCCATTTGCGATAACTTCGGTTACAAAACATGATCATCTCATACAATAAAATATAGCATCACGTCTTGACCACATCACATCACAACATGCCCTGCAAAAACAAGTTAGGCGTCCTCTACTTTGTTGTTGCAAGTTTTACGTGGCTGCTACGGGCTGAGCAAGAACCGTTCTTACCTACGCATCAAAACCACAGCGATAGTTTGTCAAGTTGGTGTTGTTTTAACCTTCGCAAGGACCGGGAGTAGCCACACTCGGTTCAACTAAAGTGAGAAAGCAGACACCGCCGGTCACCTTTAAGCAACTAGTGCTCGAAGCGGTGAAACCAGTCTCGCGTAAGCGTACCGTAATGTCGGTCGGGCCGCTTCATCTCACAATACCGCCCGAACCAAAGTATGACATGCTGGTAAGCGGTATGACTTATATCGCCCACAACTCACTTGTGTTCTACTCGTGCATATGACATCAACGCATAAAACCAGGCTCGGATGCCCTTTGTTGGGGAGCGTAGTAATTTCAAAAATTTCCTCGCACACGCAAGACCATGGTGATGGCATAGCAACGAGAGGGAGAGTGTCGTCCACGTACCCTCGTGACCGAAAGCGAGCGTTATAACAACGCGGTTGATGTAGTCGTGCGTCTTCACGATCCGACCGATCCAAGTACCGAGCGTCGGCACCTCCGAGTTGAGCACACGTTCAGCTCGATGGCGATCCCGAGCTCGATCCAGCAAAGCGTCGGGGATGAGTTCCGTCGAGACGGTGTGGTGGCGATGATGATGCTCCACCGACGCGGGGCTTCGCCTAAGCTCATGACGATAGGACTTTCACGGCGCGGGCTTCGCCTAAGCTCATGACGATATGACGAAGTGGAATATGGTGGAGGGGCACCGCCTGCGGCTAAGGCGATCCGTAGATCAACTTGTGTGTCTTGGGGTGCCCCCCTGCCCCTGTATATAAAGGAGCAAGGGGGTGCGGCCAGCCCTAGGGGGGCGCGCCTGGAGGAGTCCTACTCCCACCGGGAGTAGGACTCCCCCTTCCTAGTTGGATTAGGATTGGGGAGGGAAGAGGAAGGCGCCCCCCTCTCCTTGTCCTATTCGGACTAGAGGGGAGGCGGCGCGGCGGCCCTTCCTCTTCTCCCTATGGCCCATCAAGGCCCATTGACCCCGGGGTTCCGTAACCCCGGTGTTCGATAACGTCTGTTTTCATCCGGAACCTTTCAAGTCAAACATAGGCTTCCAATATATCAATCTTTATGTCTCGACCATTTGAGACTCCTCGTCATGTCCGTGATCACATCCGGGACTCGAACAACCTCGGTACATCAAAACTTATAAACTCATAATGAACTGTCATCGAAGCGTTAAGCGTGCGGACCCTACGGGTTCGAGAACTATGTAGACATGACCTAGAACCATTCTCGGTCAATAACCAATAGCGGAACCTGGATGCCCATATCGGTTCCTACATATTCTCGAAGATCTTTATCGGTCAAACCGCATAACGACATCGTTGTTCCCTTTGTCATCGGTATGTTACTTACCCGAGATTCGATCGTCGGTATCTAATACCTAGTTCAATCTCGTTACGGTAAGTCTCTTTACTCGTTCGTAATACATCATCTCACAACTAACTCATTAGTTGCAATGCTTGCAAGGCTTATGTGATGTGTATTACCGAGAAGGCCAGAGATACCTCTCCGACAATCGGAGTGACAAAACCTAATCTCAAATCGCCAACCCAACAAGTACCTTTGGAGACACCTGTAGTACTCCTTTATAATCACCCGATTCGTTGTGACGTTTGGTAGTACCAAAGTGTTCCTCCGTAAACAGGAGTTGCATAATCTCATAGTTACGGGAACATGTATAGGTCATGAAGAAAGCAATAGCAATATACTAAACGATCAAGTGCTAAGCTAACGGAATGGGTCATGTCAATCACATCATTCTCCTAATGATGTGATCCCATTAATCAAATGACAACACATGTCTATGGTTAGGAAACTTAACCATCTTTGATTAATGAGCTAGTCTAGTAGAGGCATACTAGTGACTATCTGTTTGTCTATGTATTCACACATGTATTATGTTTCCGGTTAATACAATTCTAGCATGAATAATAAACATTTATCATGGTATAAGGAAATAAATAATAACTTTATTATTGCCTCTAGGGCATATTTCCTTCAGATCGAAGCTAAGCCCATCAAGAACCTCGATGCATGCACTGCTATCAGTTTCATCAGAGAGTTAATATTCAGATATGGTGTTCCGCATAGCATCATCACCGACAATGGGTCAAACTTGATAATGACAAGTTCAAAGCCTTCTGCGCCTCTCAAGGCACGCTGGTCGACTATGCTTGATGGCTCATCCTCGGTCGAATGGACAAGCGAGCGTGCAAACGGCCTCATTCTCAAAGGGCTGAAACCACGGCTGATCGTGATCTCAAACACGCAGCAGGAGCTTGGGTCGACGAACTTCCATCAGTTCTCACGGGGATTGAGGACCACTCCTAATCGGTCGACTGGGAGAACTCCATTCTTCCTGGTCTATGGAGCTGAAGCAGTTCTGCCGAGTGACCTGCTTCACAATGCGCCTCGAGTCGAACTATACTCTGAAGAAGAAGCGGAACAAGCCCAACAAGATGCAGTCGACTTCTTGGAAGAGGAGAGAGAAATGGCCCTGATCCGCTCGACTATCTATCAGCAAGACTTGCGTCGATTCCATGCCGAAATGTGAAGAGTCGAGCCTTCCAAGAGGAGATTTGGTCCTCCGAGTGGATCAACAGAAACCACACAAGCTCGCTCCCACTTGGGAAGGTCCTTCATCGTCACAAGAGTTCTCCACAATGGGCGTATCATCTCTACAACGTTGATCGCCAGATCGACGAGCCTCGAACTTGGAGCGCGGAGCTGCTCCGCCCTTTTACACTTAATACTCACTTTCGGTTGAGATGTAATAAAAGTACTTTTGTAGTTTGTTTATCTAAGACAAGAATGTTATAATTTTCCCGTGATTGTTATTACTTTTTGTTGAAATTTCCCCAATGGGTGGCTTAGTTGCGAATCCGGTTCGCCTAAGTTTGTAAAAAAATCCTTTCCGAGTGGCGAGCCGTCTCTCACTCGGGGGCTTAGCTGCGAATCCGCTTAGCCTAAGTATTGAAAATCCTACCGAGTGGCGAGCAGCCTCCCACTCGGGGGCTTAGCTGCAGTCAAGTACTCGCCTAAGTATTCAAAATCCTCTGAGTGGCGAGCCAGCCTCCCACTCGGGGCTTAGCTGCAGTCAAGTACTCGCCTAAGTATTCAAATCCTACCGAGTGGCGAGCCAACCTCCCACTCGGAGGCTTAGCTGCAGTCAAGTACTCGCCTAAGTATTCAAAATCCTCACCGAGTGGCGAGCCAGCCTCCCACTCGGAGGCTTAGCTGCAGTCCAAGTACTCGCCTAAGTATTCAAATCCTACCGAGTGGTGAGCCAGCCTCCCACTCGGGGCTTCAACAGCCCAAGGATTAGCCTTAACATCCAAAATAATGAAAATCGCAAGGACTGACGAGGTGCAGGTCATTGCTACCTTCTCCTTCAAAGCTACGCCATAAAAATCCTACCGAGTGGAGAGCAAACCTCCCACTCGGAGGCTTAGCTGCAGCCCAGTGCTCGCCTAAGTATTAGAAATCCTACCGAGTGGAGAAAACCTCCCACTCGGAGGCTTAGCTGCAGCCAGTGCTCGCCTAAGTAATAAAAATCCTACCAAGTGGAGAGCAAACCTCCCACTCGGAGGCTTAGCTGCAGCCAGTGCTCGCCTAAGTAATAAAAATCCTACAGTGGAGAGCAAACCTCCCACTCGGAGGCTTAGCTTCAGCCAGTGCTCGCCTAAGTAATAAAATCCTACCGAGTGGAGAGCAAACCTCCCACTCGAGGCTTAGCTGCAGCCAGTGCTCGCCTAAGTAATAAAAATCCTACCAAGTGGAGAGCAAACCTCCCACTCGGAGGCTTAGCTGCAGCCAGTGCTCGCCTAAGTAATAAAAATCCTACCGAGTGAGAGCAAACCTCCCACTCGGGGCTTAGCTGCAGCCAGTGCTCGCCTAAGTAATAAAAATCCTACCGAGTGGAGAGCAAACCTCCCACTCGGAGGCTTAGCTGCAGCCCAGTGCTCGCCTAAGTAATAAAAACCCTACCGAGTGGAGAGCAAACCTCCCACTCGGGGGCTTAGCTGCGGTCCAGTGCTCGCCTAAGTAAGGAATTCATCCCAGTCCGCAAGGACGACGAGGTGCAGGTCGACTGCTACCTCCTCCTTCAGAGCTTCGCCACAAGTACAACATGCGGTTCATCCCAATCCGCAAGGACGACGAGGTCAGTCGCAGTCTGTGTTCCATCTCTACCTGCAGGATAGATGAAGCACAAGTCATTTGGAGTTTCAACAGAATATCTTCGAGCGAGGAACAAAGTTCTCTCAAGGCAAACAAAGCATGTTAAAGGATAAATCAAGTTCGGATAAACATCCTCACGGATCCAAAGGTGCTCGAGCGTTAAGCCCGTTAAAGTTTATCGGTTACAAAAACCACTCGGCATTCGAGGCAAATTTAAGGTGGGACTTAGAAGTTTTTACTCCTCCGGGAGGAGGACTGGAAGGTGCAACAAACTGGTCGAGGTCGATTCCGTCGGCAATACGGGTAGCAGCAGCGATGAAAGTCTCCATGAAAGATCTGAAGTCGTGCTTCCGGTGTTGGCAACCTTGAGAGACACCAGCTTGTCCTCTTCGCTTCCTTGCGGTGGACACGAACCGGAGATAGAGCAACATCAGCACCACACCGGAGAAGACTTTTCCATTCTTGCACTCGACTTGGAATCTCATGCGATCGAGTTATCGAGATTCAAGGTCATTACAGGCGTCGATCGGCGAGAGTCGAGTCGATCCACGACACTGCAACTTTCGGTCGAACAAGATAATCCACCACGCTAGCAACGCGAGACTCGGTCGGAGCACATTCATAGCAACCGTCCTTCACAAGAGAGTTGATGGGGTCCGAGCTGGTTTCCACTGACCGGTTTCTTCTTGAAGTTTTGTGAATTCTGAAAACACAGCTCGGACTCAAAATAACGATCATGTGATGAGCGGTGATAGCAAGACAGTCGGGTAAAAGAGATTACCTTCAAGCATGAGAAACAGCTTCTTGGCGAGCCCTCAAGATAAATCTCCGAGTCATTTCGCTTCCCGCGGTTAGCCAGCCTTGTCGACAGAACAATCTTGTCGTTCTTGATCGACTAACTTCCTTGTTAGCTGCGTCAAGAGCGGCTTTCAACTTGGCATTTTCATCTTCAAGTTTGTCGACCGAGGCAAGTTTCTCTTCAGCGAGCTTTGTTTTCTCCAAAGCATATACATGCCTCTACAAGGTCAAGGTCCTTCTTCTTCAAAGTCTCTTCGGTTTATCGCAAAGCAACAATGAGAACAGAGTTGAGAATGAACAGAAAAACAAAGGCAATCGTCAAAAGTTCTCACCAGCCATACCTTTTGCTTCATCCTTTGCCTTCGCAAATTCTCTGAGCAAGCTTCAAATCGAGGTTGAGCTGGATCTGTTTGTTCTCTAACTCAAGATATAGCGAGCCACAAGCTCGCAAGATTTCTACAAAGAGTCAACCAACAAAAGACATCAAAGACAGATCACTTTCGGTGATTAAGGAAAAATAGTAGCATTTCTAAGACTACGATCGAATCAAAATATTGACAGTAGTCTCGGGACTTCACCGGCGGGTGCACTCAGCGTGCCCCCATTGGTTTTGCCAATTTGGTTCGACCGATCGACCGGAAGAGGCAAAAGGTTATGTGTCGTGGTCATCGCGATAAAAAAATAACAACAACACAGTTCTTTAGACTATAGTCGATTGCCGCAATCGACCATAGTCTCGGGACTACACCGATGGGTGCACTTAGCGTGCCCCCACCAGTTTTACGGTTCCATTCGACTTGGTCCGTCCGGTCGAGTGAAGAAGTTCACAACATAAAGACTATAGCCGATCGCACGCAATGACCATAGTCTCGGGACTACACCGGTGGGTGCACTCAGCGTGCCCCACAAAAATTCAATCGACACACCCACCCGGTGGGTGTACAGATATAAATCTCGTAAGAAGCGATTTGGTAGCATATCCTAACAAAACAAGCAACGATCGACTTACTTGGGCATTGCTCTGGAGAGCTGAACTAGCATCATAGGCCGCCTGGCTAGCCTCTCGGACCGCTTTCACTTGCTCCATCATGATCCCTGTCTGGCGTATGGCCTCCTTAGCAGCACTCACTTGGTCTTCCGGGACGTGGTGTATAGCAAAGAGAGATGGTGGATCAGCAGCCGACGAAGTGGGTCGGGCACTTGTCAGTGATGCAATGAAAGACATAGAAGTCCGAGTGGGGTTGCCTCCCTCGGAAACCAGCGTCTCAGGAATCGCCGTGGCTGGAGCAGCCTTGCCAGCAGACACTCTCTTGTTCTTCCTCTTCCTCAATGGCGCTTCCTCGTCATCATCGGGAGATCAATGGCGTGGCGGAACTACAAGAAAGATTCAAAAGTAAACATGGAAGTCCGATCGACTAAGCGAAACCTCGGAGATCATACCAAGGTTGGAGGTGGCAGCATCCTCCATTTCCGATCTTCGTGCTTGGCTGAAGTCTCGGAGGTAGCGTGCCTCAGAGATTTCAAGAATCGGCTGATCGGTCATCGAGTCGACCAAAAGTTCACTCATGAGGAATAAGGAAATACAAAGTTACATTGGTTACCCGGAGATGGTGGGGATGACCATCCGCATCTTGGGCGAGCCTTCGCCGGCTTTGACGACGTTGCTCGAGGTTGCTTGGCGGTTTCTCGGTCGGCGCAGGGAAGTTGTCCTAGGTCGCTTGCCGTCGGCCCCCGATGCACAACAGCTTTACCACGCCCGCCGCCGGGTCATCGTCAACTTGGACCTTCCCTCCGAGCGAGGAGGATCGACGTCTTCCTCCTCTTCCTCCTCCTCCTCCTCTTCATCAGAGCTGTCATCCCCCTCATCCTCCTTGCCGTTGGACTCCCATTCCTCCTGACTTTCACCTCCACTTCTTTCTTCTTCTTCGACTGTTTCCTGCACCCCGTTGGGCATCGAGTACATCTCAGTGGTGACCTAGAAGACAACAAAACAAGGCGAAAGTCAGTCGATTTAATTGGCATCTAAACAGAATGAATGCAGCGAATCACGATCGAAGATAAGTGGTTGTACCTTGTCTACTTCGCAAGTCCGGTCGAGTGGTGGAATCCTCCTAGCTCCGCGAGGTTATCTTTGTTTCTGTGATAGCAGTCATCCACTTCTCGGTGGGCATCATCGACCTCCTCTGGATGGACCCGAGTGGTATTATCCGTGCAGTACATCCACATCGGATGACCTCGGTATTGGAGTGGCTGAATCGCCGTCGAAGGAAAACCTCTAGGAGATCCATGCGGTCACCCGTCGCGAATGAGCTGGACTACGCGCTCCATCAGCAATTTTACTTGGGCCTTCTCCTCTGGTAACACCTTGGGGAAGATGGCTTGTTCACTCGACTCATGGAAAAGGAGGGAGCCCAATCGATTGCCCGGCGTCGGCTGGTCTGTGATAGAACCAAGTCATTGCCACCCTCTAACCGAGTCGGGGAGAGTCATAGCCGGAAGGCGCTCTTCCCCTCATCTGGACCCCGAGTCCCCACACATCTGGATTACTTGGGTTCTCTCGTCATTCGGGTTCGTTTTCTTCACCGTCTGAGAGCGACGGTGAATATGTGCTGAAGAGACCCGGTCTGATCGACAACCCAAGAAGTTCTTGCATAACGAAATGAAAGCAGCAAGGTAGACAATGGAGTTGGGAGTGAAATGATGGAATTGCGCTCCAAAAAGTTCGAAACCCCGGAAAAAAGGATTCGGTGGCGAGAAAATCCCGATCTCGTGGGTGGCGGGAGAACGCACTCACCCTCTTGAGTGCGGTTGCCACTCCGTTCCGGAAGCCTCGCCGACCCATGGGGATCAGTCCTTCATTGGCCGATCGGTGATGTCCTTCTCGGTGATGGTCGGCGGATCAATCTCCTTGGACCCAGCCTTGCGGCAGTTTAGACCGCGAAGAGGATCCGCCCGATGGGGCGCTCTCCCTTAGCCTTCGCCGCCTTCTTCACCCGTTCGAGGCTGCGGTCTTCTCCTTCACCATGGTCGCCGGCGAAGCAAATCTTGAGCTGCGGCGCCGGACGAACTAAGAGCGCAGCGAGAAGGTTTGGAGGCGGAGGAGGAGAAGATTAGGTCGCCTTGTTCAAAATACCCGTCCGACGCTTTATATGGGGTCGCTTCAGAGTGGTGACCGGTAGGCCCAGCAATCCGTCAAATCCATAATAAAGCGCACGATACGTGGCGAAAAAGGTGGCACGAAGATCGAGGCGTCATCGTCTTATCCCATCCGAGTGCCGCAGTTTTCTCCGCTTCGCGCGCTTCCCAAAATTTAGATCCCGCGAAATCCGCTAACCGCGGAGCAACCCGTCGGATAGCAGATTTCCTCCGATCCGTCGCTCGAAATCCCCAAGTTCACGAGTTCACTCGACAAAGCGTGAAGAATGGATCAAAGCGTGAAAGAGAAGTTGATGCCATCACTAAAAGGTCGTTGATCGAGTAAGACACACTCGCAACACGAAGAACAGGTCGGAAAGATTATCAACTCCTTCCTCACTCAAACCTCGATCCATTCGGGGCTAATGATGAAGTCATGTACCGGGTAGGGTCATAGACCTGCCCAAAGGTACCCTCCACAAGGACACTCGCAAGAGAAGCGGCCTTCGGTCGACTGGTAGGTTTCCACTCGACAGATTCAAAGACACTCGACCATGAAGACCCACTCGAAACGCCTAGCCTTAACACACCTTAAACCCTCTGCTACGTGGGCTGGCTGAGGTCTGGCGCCTCTATATAAGCCACCCCCTCCACAGTAGAAGGGTTCGCACCCACAAACACATACGATATAATCCAATCGACCGCCTCCGGGCTCCGAGACGTGAGCTATTACTTCCTCCAAGAAGGGCTGAACTCGTAAATCCCTTGCGTATACAACTACTCCATAGCTAGGATCTTGCCTCTCCATACCTACCCCCCATTCTACTGTTAGACTTAGAACCACGACAGCGGCAACGCCCAAGGGCGCTGCTTTCCTCCATGGGGGCGCAGCCGAGGTCCCCTGCTCTCCACCCCGACACCCCTGCCTGGTGAATACCTTTATCCTCGGTGATTTGGCGGCGGCGGCGCTTGCGCGTCCCCGACCTTCTTTGGGGCGTCGTCAAGGTGCGGGGCTCGGTCGGGAGGTTATGCAAGTGAGGATTGAGCTACCACCTCTGCGTCGTCCGATTCCTTGAAGCTTGTCTCCAACTAGTTGGGCTTGGGCGTGGCGGAGCAGCCGTGAGATATATCCCAAATCGATGTGGGCATCCTATGTCCATCTTGCGATCTGAGGCGACAATCTTCCAGCTCTAGGGTGAGCTTCTCGAAATCCCGATGGTGCAGCGCCCACGAGCCATGGCGGGGAAGGGTCCTCTTCGGTGATTGAGAGGGAAGATGTTGGTTCCTTTTCTTCTCTAGGTGTTCTGGAGCACGGTCCATCCTCGAAGGTCGGCTATGTTCTGCTTTGTCTTTGCTATGTTTACGCTACATATGATCCGGTGTGGAGTGCTCGGCCTTTGCTAGCTGCAATTCATTTGCGGCTTGTGGAGGCTGTAGTGAGTAGGCTTTCGGTGTTCCTCGGTGTATCGTTCTGACCGTTGTAAGTTGGGTTGTCTGTTGTAATTCCTGGCCGGTTGATGGCTTTGTTAATTCAAAGCCGGGCTCTTTGCGAGCCTTCGTTCTAAAAAACACAGCCAAACGATTTAGATCCTAGAAGCTAAATTCATGAAGTTGTTCCGGCAATAGTGTATTTTTGAGAAGCAACCAAAGCCGAGCTCCCCGTTTTACATATTCTGGAGTTCCCTCTATTTACAAGATGTTGCCACCGCCAAGGAAAACATTTCGCGCTAGCACATGACCGAGTCCTTCCTCTCTTTTTTTTTTGAGGGGAAACATGGTCGCTTTATTGAACTAAAATATAAGGTACAATCATAGTATCATGAGGCTGCAACAGCCAATTATACCGACCATGAGCTAAAGAAATAACACTCTTAACAAAATTATGAGCTTCCATATTGGATGTTCTACCTTCAAAAATAATTCGTGGGCTTCCTCCAGCCAGCACAACGGGCTTCTTGCCTCCCAGTTGGGCTGCAGCGCTGGGAGAGGCCAGCGTCGTCCCTGAACAGTTTTCGACCGCTGCTTGAAGCGAAAAGCTCGCTCGAAAAGCTGAGGTTGCGGATTCGGTGGAGTTGGGAGAGTTCCAGAACAGGCCCTAACTATGAGGTGGAAATCTTGCTTCTCCAATATTAAAAGCATGCAAGTTTCACGCGGAGATCCGAAAACACACACGAGATCTGCTAGAGAAATTGAGAGATGACAGATGTAACGAAAATATTGTCGAAAAGTGCAATAGGGAAAACATCATTAAAGATGAGTCCTTTAGGCTCCTTGCACGCACCCATCCTGCAACCGCCGCCAACCTCCAAAATCATTGTTACGCATGCCGAAGGCTATTGCCATCACATGTGAGGCTTTGAGAGGCTATGCGTGGAACCGATGCGAGCCATAAGACAATCGTCGACGCGGTATGATGGTTGGGGCCTGGAGGAATGTTCCCTTGTTGACCTAGGCCCGGATCAGTCGATGATGCTGGTGAAAAAAGCCAAAAATCCTCCATTGAAAAACCTCCAACCATGATCTTTGATGTCATCGTGGATCGACAACCCAACAACAACCAGACATGCCACGGAGAAAAAAAGCATGTTGCCTTAGAGCGGACGACGGGCACACGAGACCACCCACTCTTTGATGTCTTCGTGGTGAGCAAGAGGCTCGGGCCCAGCTTATTCCATGTGATGCTACCCTTGCCACTCAAGTGCTACCAAACGAAAAACTGAGCCTTCCCGGGGGAGGGGGGAGGGGGTGTGGGGTTGAAAACCGTTGCCATACAGTCGGTCAACGCGACCCTCCTCCGCCTTCTCTCAAAAGGGGAAGAGAGCAGAGTAATGTTTTTCTTTTCCTACCGAAAACATAATTGCTTTTTAGAGAAGAACATAATAGTTTTTTGGATGTACCGAGGGCAGGGTTGGCTCCACTCTCCTTTTTCCCTCTATAGGAACCTGTTGGCTCTCTCTTTCCACTATAAGAACCTGTTGGCTCCACTCTAAACAAACTCTACATACGAAGAAAAAAAAACCTCTCCACACCCAAAATAAAAACTTTGCATACCAAAACGGGTGCGGCCTGCCGTGGAGCATTTTACAGGCGGCCCACCTACCCATCCTACAGTCACGTCCGGCCCCGCCTGTCAGCCCACCACTAGGGAAAATATCTCGCGCCGCCGACGGGATTTAGGGTTCCAACGTTTCCACTCTGGGCTTCCTACTAACTACTACTGGTACTATATAAAATCCCCGCGCCACTACTGTACTGTACGACGCGGTCTCTCCTCCGCCGATCTGTGCTCCGGTCAACCAAATCCTCCGCTTCCCAAGCCGCCCTCGTCTCCGTCTCCGTCCCCGTCCTCCCCCTCCTCGCACTCGCAGGTGAGGTCTCGCGCCACCTCCTCCGGCGACCAAGTTTCGATTGCGACGGGAGGTGGCTCTCCGGTCGAGTTTCGGCCCTGTTTCCAGCTCGAGCGACCCGCGTGTTTGCTCAGGCGTATGGCAGAGAGTCTGGTGTTGGTTAGAGAGCTCTGTAGAATCAGGTCGGGTGATTGCCCAGGATTTCCAATAGCCTCCTGCTACTCCGATGCCCGCGTCGCTGCTGCTCCTTCTGCCTCCGGGATTATGAATCCCCCAACGGCACATCTAAGATTTATTAAGCTTACTGTAGCGCTGTTAGGCACATCTAAGATGCAAGAACTGAGCATGCTTTTAGGGCATATGTTGAGAAATTTATTAAGGTAGCCTTCCGCAAAATTCATTTCCAAACACAGGGCACGTAGAGGAGAGGAAGACCCAGCAGAATCGCTTTTCCTTTATCTTGCAATTTAGCCAGGGCCCTGGGGCATCTCAGGACTGCGAATCTGCGATGCCATTCTCTTTTGATGCCCAGCTTCTATTCTGTCCAATGTTCATAGGCGTTCCAGCTTCTCTTCTGCTGTGCTGCTCTGCTTCTGCTTCCTGTAAACTATCCGCTCCTCCACAAAAAGATATCCAGTTTAGCTTAGAAGAGCTAATGACACTGCCTATTGACAAATTGCCATGGTCAGCTTTTAAATTTTTTTGCTGGTTAACATGTACAAACTCTTTGTGGTACCTAGGAAGTACTTGTCGATTTGGGGGTTGAATGAACAGAATATTTGTTGTTCGCCATATAATCTGTATTGATCTTGTTCTTTTGGCAAGCTCTAACAGTTTCTTACCTGCCCATGTGTTGGATGCGTTTGTTTATCCTCCCAGTGATGGCTGATGAGGATGAGTACCGATGCTTCGTTGGGAACCTGTCCTGGTCCACAACTGATGAAAGCCTCAAGGACGCATTCTCAAAATACGGCAAAGTTACCGAGGCAAAGGTGACGCACACAATCTCTTGGTCATTCATTCTCTATTTACAATTCAAGAACTGCATATGTTTGCATTATTTTCCTGATCCTACGCTCAGCGTTTGATAGAGCATTGATGAAGCAATTTTTATGCCTTCTACTGGACTCTTTTCGTCACTAGTATAGTTATTTACTTATTTTGTCTCAGAGATCAATCTTTTCCTCAGTTCTGTGTCCAAGCTTGACACAACAGAGCTTTAGGACATACGGTTGCATATCTATACATTTCCCAATATTGATTATATGTGGAATGTTTTTTGTTTACTTGTTTCCTAAATTGTTTTACAAATATTGGCTTTATGTTGGTTGACTGGGTGATGCCTTTTCTTATCTTCACAACTATACCACATATACACTTTACCGTTTACTCATCGTGAGCTTTTATTTATGTTTGTTTTCTGGTAATGTGCAGGTTGTCATGGACAAGTTTTCTGGACGTTCACGTGGATTTGCCTTTGTGACCTTTGATGAGAAGAAAGCCATGGAGGAAGCTATCGAAGACATGAATGGATTGGACTTGGAAGGGAGGGCCATCACTGTTGATAAAGCTCAGCCTCAAGGGGTTGGTAGAGATCGTAACGGTGACCGTGATTTTGATCGTGACCGTGGGTCTCGTGGTGGCCGTGACTATGGCGGTGGTCGTGCGCCGCGTGGTGGTGGTGGTGGTGACTGCTTCAAGTGCGGCAAACCTGGACACTTTGCTAGAGAGTGCCCAGATGGTGATGGCGGGAGAGGTGACCGATATGGTGGCAGAGATGATAGGTATGGTGGTGGTAGATCTGACCGTGGCGGTGATCGTTCTGACCGTGGCGGTGATCGTTCTGACCGTGGCGGCGATCGTTCTGACCGTGACCGTTCTGACCGTGGCGGCGACCGGTCTGATCGTGACGGTGATCGATCTGAGCGTGGCAGTGACCGATATTCTAGCCGTAGCCGAGATGGTGGAAGCGGGGGTGACCGTTACAGTCGTGACCGATCAGGTCCCTACTGATGGCCTGGATCTTGAGAAGTGTGTTTCATCCAGGTATGAAAACCCTATCTACTATCATGAGGTGTGTTTCCTTGTGTCTGAAACTTCGTGATCATGTATTTGAACTATAATGATGTACCGTGAGTAAGCAGATCCTTTATTACAGACCATATTACTGACCTGCTTATTATTTGCTTCCTGGTTAATGTGAGTCACATGGACTTGGCCATAAAATGCTTGGCGCTGGGCCCTACATATTTGCTTGATACGCTGCTTGGTGGTTCTTGCTTGGTTGAGAGGTGGCTTTTGGTCGCGCTGTGTGTTGGTGCTCCATCATGCTGGTTGTGCTCATGCGAGATACGTGGGTTATGTAGGATTGGACGGGCATACCATGTCGTTGTTCCTGTGGTACCGGGAAGGAAACGGTGAACTAAACTTTGCTTGAAAATTTCGTCACAAGAAAAGGGGGAGATGGCAATCATCGGTCCGTAAAAGGAAAAGCAAACCGGTAATCTCTTTCAATGCTCTGTTTTTGGGATTGAGTTAAGCTATCAATCTTAAATGATCTTCTGTTTTGGCAGGCCCCCTTTTGGGTTGCTTATTTTGTTCTGGATCGGTTTCGTTCGGTTCTTCCTTCCGTTGTTGTCTAATAATGACCGAGGCCATGTTGGTTGATTCCAATCTGTGGCAGTATACCATAGGCATTGGAGGTCCCCTGCTTCTCTGCAGCCTGCCTAAAAATGATGCTTGTGCCTTTGTCACTGTTGGTCGGCTTTGGTACCTGGTCACTGGAGTTTGTCCCTGTTGGTCGGCCTTGCTGCCTGGTCGCTGGAGTCTGCTAGCTGTTGTTTCCTTGTTTCGTTGAGCTGTGCCATTCGTCGCTAGAGATGCATCATTGGGCTGTGTTCGTTGCGAGAGATGTGCATGAGAATAATGCTGAGCTCTACCTGGCTATTCTTCTTTGGCAATGCACCACCGGAGTGGCAGGTTCCGTTAGTATGTAGTGTATCATAGTGTGGCATTGCAAGTTTACATGGCCATCAGATAGGTCATCCAAAGAGTTTTCCTTGTTTAAATTAAGTTTATATATGACATTGCAAGTTTTACATGTTTGGTCGATGTTTTGTTCACTTTATTTGTTTTTCCTTGTTTAAATTCATGAGCTGTTCATCCTTATGTGTGTGGAATTGTTGTACTAAGAAAAGTGATTGCTGGTTTCACTTGCCAATACAAGTAAAGTTTGCATATAGTTGGTCCATACAATACAGGTAGCCTCAAAATACCATATAATCTGACCATGCCGATGACAGCATCAGTAGAGTGCGTGTCGGTCTGTCACATGCTGAAAACAAATGTCGCCACCTCGCGATCGCCGGAGCTGGGGTCAGAGCGAGTCAGCGTCGGCGCAAATCGCCGGAGCTGGAGTTCAGGGGAGCGCGGTGGCGAGGATGGGGTACTTGTTCTTGGGCATGCGCACCAGCGTCGGCTGCACCGAGGCGTCATCCTCCAGCGCCTTCCAGCTGCACAGAAAACAACATCAGAGCTATACATTGGACACGGTGGCCGGCGGCAGGGTTCGCCGGCGGTGGCACAGCGACTCACTCGTATGTGCAGACGAGGTGGTGGGCGAAGACGCAGATCTCGAGCTTGGCGAGGCTCATCCCTGGGCACATCCGTGGCCCGCTGCCGAACCCCAGGAAGCTGTAGGGCTTCAGCGACCCCTGCATACATGCATTTCACAAAGTCAGTCGAGTCGTCAGCTAGCTGGGCTGCTCGCCGGAGCCGAGGAAGAAAGGAAGCTAGGCTAGGCACGCACGTCGAATCTGTCGGGGTCGAAGCGCTCGGGGTCGGCGAAGACGGCGGCGTCGTGGTGGATGGACACCACGTCCAGGTTCACCGACGCGCCCTTGGCCACCTCGAAGCCGTCGATGCTGAAGTCCTGCGCGGCCTTGCGCGAGTACCACGGCAGGATGGTGGCCCGCCGCAGCGTCTCGTTCATCACCTTGGTCGTGTACGGCATGCTGCTCAGGTCCGACCACCACAGGTGCTGCGTGTCGTCGCCGTCGTGCGCCGCCCGGATCGCCATGTGCTCCTCCCGGAGCCTGGCGAGCACGTCCGGGTTCTCGCCGAGGAACTTGACGAGCCAGGTCAGGCCCGCCGTGGTGGTGTCGTGGCCGGCCACCAGCAGCGTCAGGATGTTGTCCTTGAGCTGCGCGTCCGTCAGCTTCTCCTCCTCCGCCGGGTCCGGCGTGGCGTCGCTGGCTTGCTGGCCGCGGGCGTGCTTCATGAGGAGCGTCTGGAGGAAGTCCTCGCGGACCTCGCCGGCCCTGCGGCGCGCGATCACCGCGTCCAGCATGGCGTACATCCGGTTCCGGCCGCCGAGGCCGCGGTGGAAGGCCGTGCCGGGGAGCTTGAGCGGCAGCGACGCGAAGGAGGAGGAGATGGCCTTGAAGTTTGCCCGGAACTCCTCCTGCTCCGGCCCCTCCGGCTCCAGGCTGACGAGCATGTTGGCGATGACCTTGAGCGTGAACTGCGAGGCCTCGTCGAGGACGAGCACGCGGGCGCGGCCGGCCCAGGAGCCGAGGATCTGCACGGCGAGGCCGTCGATGAAGGCGAAGTGCTTCCGTAAAGCGTCCACGGAGAGGGGCTGCGCGATGAGCCGGCGCAGCCGCCGGTGCTCGTCGCCGTTGGTGGTGAGCAGGCTGGTGGGGCCCAGCACCTGCTTGCCGGTGTAGAAGAGGTTGAGGCTCACCACGCCGTCCTTGCCGGACAGCAGGATCTTGGCCGCCTCCCGCCCCGTCATGAACACCGTCGTCCGCCCCAGCACGTACGTCTTGAACACCTTGCCGTACCTCGCCTGCCGCTCGCGCATGAAGCTCAGGATGCCGGCCGGGTTGGAGAAGGCGGCGATGAAGGCGAAGGTCTCGCCCACCACCGGCCACCCCATGTTCCCCGGGATGCCACGCATCGGATCGTCGGCCGGCCTCCTCCGCGCTCGGAGCCACAGCAGCCCGCAGGCCGCCCCCACGACAGCAGCGAGCACCTGCACCGCAGGAGATCCAAAGATGGACGCCATTGATGGTGTCCGAGAGAAAGGTTGACAGAGCTGTACGTATCACCATCGCCATTCTTGGCCTTATATATCGTTGTCTCTTGTCCTCTGATGCATCGTCGTCGTTACGCCCGAGAGGGAGCCATTTGGTGCCATGCCAGGGGTTCACTCGAGTTCCATTGTGATCGGCTCAGCTAGCTCTAGCCTTTGTCTTTGGTGCTCATTTGGTTGTCCTTTTTCCCCCTTAGAGTATACACCATGCATACATGGATGATTACGTGCTCTGTTTTAGCCCTTGTCTTGTTCACACAGTTTCCTTGTAAACTGAACATATCATTTCCTTAGGTTACATATAGAACTATTTTTTGCGACTTGTAGAGTGTGCCGGCCATATGCATAGAGATAAGCTTTGTTTAAAGTTATGCCACGAAGCTCATGTACAGGATTTGATAAGAACTATGATGCCCACAGACGTATTATTTTTGAGGTTACAGTAGCCACCTAGGCGGACATTTGAACAGACTGGTTGGGGGCGTATGTGGTGACTCCAGTTTTTAGTACTCCCTCCGTAAACTAATGTAAGAGCGTTTAGAATACTACTTTAGTAATCTAAACACTCTTATATTAGTTTACAGAGGGAGTAGGTTTTTATTTTAGAGAAACAACATATTAACATTGAAGAGAAAAGAAAGTGCAAATACACACAGATGTGATATCTTCTACAAAAACTGGGATAGGACAGATGGCTTAGATAATTTACAAAAAATCTTTCAAGATAAAGAAAACTACAATAAGTCCCTAGGGTCCCTAGGGCGAGAACATGAGGTCATCGGCTCCTCGATGCTGCCGTGGAGAGTGTCCACGTGGTGAGGGAGAGACCGAGGACACTTTATTCGAGATAGCGCACCACCACTCGTAGACTTTCCCCTACCTCTATGAACAAACTTCGAGAAAAAGGGAGCCCAACCCCCTTCTCCAGCCGCCGGAGAAGCGGGCGAACGGGAAGGGGAACCGCTGCCTCCTCGGAGTTCACCAAGGGAACCATTACTTGAATTATTGCCCCTTTCTTTTTCAAAACAGGAAGCGATCTGTAATTCAAGGATGGTTTTACGTTTTCAATAGGTGTTGCGTGAATGTCTGTGGTGATGGTGGTGTGTGCGTGTATGCGTCCACATTGTACTTGGTGTTTCTTTACAAACTATGTTTTGAAATTTTAAAATATCTGAAAAGACCTCACACATACAAAATTTATAATACACTATATTTGAAAAAAAAAACGAGACTAGTTGATTCACCATAACATGGGAATAGGAAAAAATGAATGATTGGAATGTCATCTCCTCTTCAATCCTATAGGATCAGAAAACTAGGTGATTTTGTATCAAGTAGTGTTTGTTTGACAAACACATGAATTCTACCAAGAGCTTGAGTCAGTGGATGACAATTTTTTTCTCCATAATAGAGTGCAAATGAATGATAAGGAAAAATTCCTAAGGGTTCTAGTTTCATGACCAACCTAGGAAAAATTCATAAGAATTCAAATCCTGTAAGAAAAACTTACAAAATTCGTTGAATCAAAGGAGCCATGCGTTTATTTGTGGTGTACAATGAAAAGACAAATTGTGGGGCTAAAGAACAACTCTCCCTTGTCAGACATTCCAAAAAGCTTGTTCATTTTTGCAAAAAACAAAACAAAAGGCATGTTCATATACATATTTGCACAAGACGTAAAAACAATGTAATTTTCGCTTGGTGTATACATTTTACAGGATATACAATATGCTTAAATAAGCAAAAGTTATTTAAGGTAGAATCACCACCAAAATTGAGGTCATATCAAAACTATTAAGCCTCAAACATCTTCATGTGAAAATTATTTGGAGTTCTTTTTCAGCGGAAGAGACATGTTGTGAATACAGCTCACTCTTCGCGCGCACGGGAGAGAGAGAGAGAGGGGTGGCCATCGGCCATTGGTCGAGAAGTTTACAACAGCAAAACAAAAAAGAAGAAGCATCATCATACGAAAATGATCTATTCAGCGAACGCGTTGACTAGCATCACAGGAACAACCTCGCTTGATGTATGTCGAATGGCTTCGCACTGTCAAGACCTTGACAGACTGCAACAACAACAACATTATCACATCCACAGACTGCAACAACCACCTCAACGGCTTTGTCAAAGGGCATCCACAGAAAGGCAGTGTCCTCGCGGGCTAATTTTCGCCAGCGCCAACCTGCTACCAATTCTTCTTCTTGTTATAAAGAACAAGAACACGGTGCACTATCTATCTATTCTAACATACCTGGTCAGCCGAACAGGCTGATAGCTGTAAGCCTGTTACTAGTATATTTCAGCCACTTGTGTCGAGCAGGTGCAACACTACTTGTTCTTTAACCTACGGCTGTCCATTTCAATCGTAAGGTGATTGGACAGTATTTCGTAGGCATCCGTCGCACATTTGTATTTTTATATCATTTGGATGAGCATCCGATCGACCATATGAATATCAACCTCCATACAAATGTGGCGGTTACAAATACAAAATGTTGACTTGGAACTGAAGAAGAAAGCCATTAGGTGTATATCAACAACACCGTAGCTTCACGAAAATCCCAAGATATTCCTAGGATCAGTAACAAACTGTTAGCAAGCTTCACATTGGAACCACCTGCCGCCTTCTTGGTCTGTGCCATTGCATCCAAATGACTAAGCTTCGACTTCTTAGACTTTTTTTCAGCCAACATTATAACATTTATTATTAGCAGATTTATTTGGTCTTACCGAAGATGCCTAGTGACTAGTCCTTGTTTGTGTATTAGAAAAAAATCTTGTATTCTGAACTCTAGGTTACATGGTTGTCTGAACTCAGCTACTTGCAACAGCACCCTCGCTGGCTTGGTTAATTTGGTTGCTTGGACCTTTCCCAACCGTATTGAACAACATACATGAGATTACTTACTAAACAACGACAATTAATATGGATTGGAGGGAGTGGTATTTTGAAGTGACGCATAAGTCTAGAAATCATATTTTGACTTGCATGTATCCCAAGTTTTTATTTTTTTAACTTTTGAATGGTTTAGTTGTTGAGAATTGATAATAAAGGTGCTCGATGATTATTTGTTGAATGTACAAAAAAAGTCAAACAAGGACACTTTCATATGTACCATTGGATTTATAAATAACAAAAGCGATAATTTATTATCGAGCATATTCACAAAAAAATCTAGAAAAATCGAGCATATTTTATTTGTAGTATTCTCCAAACGCAGGAATAGGAAAAATGGATGATTGGTGTCATCTCCCCTTCAATCTTATAGTATCCGCATGGAATTAGATCAAAGAGTTCTGCGAGGATCATCATAGAGTGTTTGAAAACACAAAAACGAAGGGATTCTATCAAGAGCTTTGCGTTGATGGGATTTTTCACCACAAATAGAGTGCAAATGAATGCTAAGTAAAAAAATCCCATTGGCTCTAATCGCGTGAACCAAATCACCAATGTTGGAAAATTCTCTAAGAATTCAAATCCTCCAAAAAATATCCGAAAAAAACATCTCTGAATCAAGGAGCCATGAGTTTATTTGGGGTGTATAGTGAAAACACTAAAATGAGGGGCTAAAGAACAGCTCTCACTTTTCAGACATTCTAAAAAGTATGTTCATGTTTCTAAAGAACAGGCATGTTCGTATACTTCTTTTGCACAAACCATAAAAAAATGTAAATTTTGCATGGAACAATACAGAGCCGCAAACATCTTCGTGTGAGAATTATTTGGACTTCTTTTTAAGCGGGAGAAACATGTTAGTTCCGAATAGTGCTTAGTCCATGGGGAAAAGAAAAAAGGGAGAAAAATGCTAGAGGGGTGGTCATTGGTCTGGTTACATTATATTGCCAGTATCAAGAAGTTCACAACAAAACGAAAAATAAAGAAGAAGCACCATGATAACAGGCAGCAGCGCATGCCGAAAGGCTTCGCAACATAAGACCTTGCTGGCTGCAACAACCACCGCCATAGGGACACTCCAAGCACATGCACATCAATGACTGTCATCGGCTTCGTCGCAGGGCATCACTCCGGCCGCCCAGGCAGCATCCCGGACACCGACCTAACTTTCCCCACCACCTTGAGCTTTCTTGCTACCAATTCTTTCTAATAGACAACAAGCACGCGATGGACTATCTATTCTGGTCAACATGCTTGATCAGCCGAACTGTTATATTTTAGCCACTTGTGTCGAGCAGGTGCAACACGACTTCTATGGCCCATGGCTGTTCCTTTCATTTATCACGTTAATTACTCGATTGTATTTCGTAGGCATTAGCCACACATATTTATTTTATCGTTTGGATCAACATCCAATCGATCATATGAAGATCAATCTCTTCCATATAAATGTTGACTTGGCTCTGAAGAAGAAAATCATACTCGTACGTATGATCCTACGGTATCAAAACCATTAGTGTATGATCTAGTATATCAGCGAGATGGTAGTACCTACTACGTAGCTTACCTAAAATACCAAGATACTCCTGGGATCAATAACATACTGTTCATAAGCCTCATACTGTAATTCCATATATCAAGCCACCTGTCTTCTTGGCCCATGCCATCGCATCCGAACGACTAGCTTCGACTTCTTCTCGGATTTCTTTCAAACAACATTACAAGATTCATTATTATCGGATTGATTCGGTCTTACCGGCAGAGATGCCTTGTGACTAAGTCTTGCTTGTCTGAACTATAGGCTACATCTTTTGTCTGAACTCAGCCGCCTGCAACAGCACCCTCGTTGGCTTGGTTAATTTGGTTGTCAATTCAATGACATGCACCTTCCCCCACCGTACTTAACAAAACGCATGAGATTGACAGCTGAACAAGCAGTTTTTTTTTCTTTGAAGAAAGAACAAATATGGAGTAGTATTTTGAAGTGGCGCATAAATATTGAAATCATATTTTGACTTGTATGTATCCCAAGATTTTCTTTTTAAAACTTCTGAATGGTTTATTTGTTGAGAATTGGTAATAAAGCACTCGACTATTATTTGTTGAATTGAATGTATAAAAAGAAGGAAGTCAAACAAGGACACATTCGTACCTGCCATCAGGTTTATATAAATAACAAAACGGGTAATTTAATTCTGGAAACAAAGGACAAAGGCATACATTAAGACCAAAGGGAACACAACTTCCAGAACAAATTCAATAGTATATAAATTGTGATGATGGGAAGTGGCAAGTTGACCAACACCTTAACTGAAGAGCTGTTATCAAGATAGCTCTCATTCCCATCCCAGGTGCTGAGAAGCCTGGAACGGCTTCTGACTCTTGTTGCGTTGTTCAATTGTACAGCTGCTTTGCTCCGGCGAAAGCTGAAGAGTTTGGAATTGAGCAACAGGCTCAGAAATTCTCTATCTGTATCTCCAATGAGCCAAATCCACCTGAATCAAGAATGTTTATCAAACCTTGCAATTCACCAATGATAAACTCGACAAGAAACTCAACGTATGAGACAGGGCCTCTGTCAATCTTGCTAACCTGTTATTATTCAGTAGTCAATATTTCAAACGAGGAAGAGAGGCACGGTACGTATAGTGGAGGACTCTTCGCATACATTAACAGCATTCGTGAACAGTGTTTATAAACGGAGTTCAACTTTTCTTAAAAAAAGAGAGCTCAATTAGATTGTACAGAATTACTGATGTCGATGACAATCTAAGTCTGAAGTCTTGGATGTCCAGAACCGGTTAGTAGTTTGCTTTTGTTTTGCATCGACAACTAAAGCACTATTAAAGGCCCATTTTTTTAAGCAAATGTCAACCGTGATAGCCTTATCCTTGACCAATTCTGTCATAGCTGACCATTTTGCAAAAGTGCATCATCACGGTGCGGTAAGCATCATAATAGCGCGCAGAGTGACATACTGAGGTGAAATAATGACCTCTTCAGGAATAATTGCAGAAACATATTCTGGAAAACTGTAACCTGATCTCAGTCATGCACAACGATTTTGTAGACGGCCTTTGGACCAAACATTGTGTTTACTGAAGACCTGCAAGATTCCAGCAAAGTTCAACATGTTAACACCAAAAAATTCTAGTTACATGAAAGGAAATAAAAATCCAAGTAAAAATAACAGCATAGCAAATATAAACAAAATATACACTTACAGTTGTAAGATGTTGCTGATAAAAGTACATTTTTTAAGTTTGGAAAGATTGCTCTTGAGTACTTACACACATCTGTAAAACGAGTTCTAGAAGAAATTAGATCTCAAGATCTGGAGGTACCAAATTTACTCCCAAAAGACCAGTACTAAAGCAACCCGAAGGCAGATGCATGTTAGAAAAAAATAGCCATTATCATATTATGTGGATTAGCATTAGCTTGTCCTGATTATATAATTATGTAACACTGCAGAAGATTCAGAAAATTCACGAGCATTGTGATTCACGCAAGTATTATTGCTAATCCCAAAGTTACAAGCTAAGAAGAAATTGCTGCATCTGTACCAGGATATTGAACTGCCCTATTCAAAACGGTAACTTTCACTCACCTAGACCAACTGTATGCAGCATTGCCCTGTGACCAGGTCCTCCTTCCCAGTAGACACAGTAAGCCTTCTTCAAGTGTCTTATATTTATAGTGGATTTTGAAGATGTGACAATCATCAAAATGCATAGCCAGTGCATTAGCAAATCCTGCGACGTCTTTTTAACATATCCTAAAATTAAACTCTACATTTTTTTATCATGTGTCTTCTAAAATGCCATGAATTTTCTTGCATCTTTCACTTTGCAAGTACAAGTTACAACAAGCAGTAGATAATGGTGTTTAGTTTCACCGTTTATTTGCAGTACAAGGATCAGGATGTGCCCGGTCAGCTCAGAAAAACACGATTAATATGATGAGACCATTAACAAATAAAAAAGTGCAAACTAATCATCTGCAAATGAGAAAATGAATTCAAAGACAAGCAAGTGAGCTCTTTTATGTGCAGGTCCAGCAACAGGACTCTAGAAGAAAACTCATCCCCACTGTCTTGGGTTACAGAGTCTAGAGAAACCTTGAACTATAAGCAAAGTTATAGAATATAATAATAAAGACAGGACTGTAGCAACAAGATGAGACAAATAAAAGCTGGAAAGATTTTGTCATGGCACTGTAAATTCCTGATTGTGCAATAAATTCCTGGCTATTTGCTCTGCAACTGCAAGTGTACCAAAAAAAAACTAGTAGCAGAAAACTGACTTTGTTCTAACATGAAAGCATGAAGAATTAAAGAGTTCTGGTGTGGCTGTGAAAATAGTGGAAAAGCCACTATTTACAGAAGCAGAAATTATAGGAGGTTGCTTCGAACTTGTTGATGAAATTCCAGCAATCCAAGCAGCAACTACCGATGTGAAAATCAAAAGAAGTTAGTCAAATGAGTAAATAAGAATATGGTACACTGCATGTGAGAATGCCTTTTCTTCATTGTAAAAAGAAAATCTAATGTAAGTAGTATATTATTCTACTATAAAGATCAATTTCCTTCAGATACATTACCCTGAAAAAGAAGAATTAACAGAATGTAGCACCATTTTCAAGCTGGTATTCACCTCCCCTGTAGTTCAGCATACTGCTTCATTCCAGGTAGGGAACCAACCAAAGTTTGAACTTTGAACTTTGAACAGGGTTTTACAACCCTGATGGAAGTCATCAACAAAGCTCAATTTTTTCTCCATGTTCCGTGTTCTTATTGATTCAAGGTCAAGAATAATTAGGGACAACCAACAATAGTCATGGTACCAAAAAAACACTCCTTAGGGGCAATAGTGGTATCATTACTGACTAATACATAATCGGAGAATAAATATTTCACTAGAATAGAACCTAAGGTTTCATCTTTGGATTGACTTTTGGCTGCAGTGCGTGCAGTGGAGTGCTTTCGTGGCTTTGCTCTGCTTCGTTAGTCTTCTGGGCTGGAGTCGGAGACTGGCTCGTCGTCGTCATCGGCGTCGTCCTCCTCCTCCGGGTGGTGGTCACGGCGCTGCTGTTCGTGCGACTCGCCGGTGAGATGGTGGCTGAACTGCTGGTGGTCCGAGTTGGTGTTCTGGACCACGGTAGAGGCAGACTGCTGCTGTTGATGGTAGTCGGCGGCAACGTTGGGGAACACAGCTCCAGCCGGCATGGTCTGCGCGCCGGCGAGGTTGATGAGCTGGGGCGCGGACTGGAAGGCCCAGTACTGGGTGGGCTGGTTGGGGGCGCCGGCCGGCTGCGGGACCATCCACACGGCGGTGGCCTGCGGGATCATGTGGTTGCCTCCGGCGGCCCCAGCGGCGGACGGCACGGCGAAGACGGGGACGAGGCCCTGCTGGCCGCCGATGGGAGCGAGGCCGCTGGCGACGGAAATGGCCGCGCCCCCGGCGCCGCCCTGCAGGAGGGGGTCGGCGAGGACGGAGTAGTAGGCGGCGGTGGGCGGCACGGTGGCGAGCGGGCCGGCAGCGCGCGTGGGCTGCAGCTTGCGGCGGCGCTTGGCGGAGGCCTCGTCGTCGACGACGGCGGAGGAGGCGGAGGAGGAGGACTGGGTGGGGATCCGGAGCACGCCGTCGACGGTGGTGGCGATGGCGGGCACGGTGCCGGTGCCGGTGGCGGCGACGATGGCCGGCTCGGACTGCTGCAGCAGCCAGCGCACGGTCTCGCCGTCCGACTTGTGCCCTAGCTCGCGGGTGAGCTGGAAGATCCTGGCGGCGCAGGCGGCCGGCATGCGGATCCGGCGGCCGCGGCCCTCCACCTTGGTGTGCCGGTCCCGGTTCCTGGGCGGCGGCTTGCGCACCACCATCCCGCCCCCGCCGGCCCCGAAGAGCTCCACCGGCTCCGGCTTGGGCACCACCATGTACCCCCCGCGCACCGGCACCGGCACCATCGCCATCGCCCCCGCCGCCGGCTCAGCCACCGTGTGCGCGTCCCGCTCGCCCGGCGGCCTGTCCTGCCCCTCCGACTCCATCACGGCCGGGCAAATTCCCCGGCGCGTCCCGGCGCGGCTGGTGGTGTTTTCGCGTGTCGCGGGAGATGGTGGGGTGGGGGTGGGGGTGGGGGTGGGGGTGGGTGGGGTGTTGTTACTTGGTGGTGGTCCTACCGCTGCCCGTGTGGTGTCACTCGGCGTGGGGCCACCGCCCATCCCGGGTCCCGGCGCTGGTGGTGGGGACCGGGTCCACCTTCCCCCCGCCGCGCTGTAGTGGGCCCGGGCCCCGCGGGCAGGCGCGCATTTGATCCTGATCCGGGCGGATCCGGGGGCCCGGGAGCGGCTGTCGTTTCCCCCTGCCTGCCCTGCTGCTGCCCGTTGGGCCAGCCAGTCGGATCAGCCCCGGGCCCACCGCGCCCATTGAGAAACCGCTGGCCCCACCGCCCACGGATGCGTGTGCGTGCGTATGGGTCAAATCCGGGCGAATAAAAGGGGGTAATTAACGCGTGATTACGAGGTGGGCCCTCCGGATTAGGGTTTAATGGGGGTTGATGGCCTTAAGATCCGCGTCCGTGCACGTGACTGACCGCTCCCGCGCCTTTCGAAACCGAAATGCAGCACTCGCTGGAAAACAAAGCACCTTTCGGACGGGTGTGGTGGGGCAGACGGCGCGTGTGGCGGGGGTGGCCCCCGCTGGCGGTGGGTGGGGGTGGGACTGGCAGCTGGCCTGGCGTTGGCCCCCAGCTGGACCGTGGCACGCCGACGGCGGGGACCACCCGCCCGTTACGGTGGAGATCTGGGCCCGCGTCTCCAGAGATACCACCGTGGAGCGGGGAGTGCGTGCGTTCACGCGCCTTTTCCTTCCGCTCGGCACTGGGCGATGCTGGAGTTTTTTTTTCTCGAAAATTATACGGGGCGAACATCAATTAGTTGTTTGGCTTTAAACTTACTTGTCCCTTCCGACAAATTCAGGGAGTTGATTAGCCTAGTCACAATAGGGAGTAACTTAGACTAATAACATGACTATGTTACTTAGGCTGGTCATAGGGGGGAGTAACTTAGACTAGTGTCATATGCATGACACTAGCCTAAGTTACTACCTTCATAATGCAAAGTAACATGATAGTAGTGTCATAGATGGCTTCATTTATTAGCTTGTAGACTCATCTTGTCTTGGGAAGCGCTATGTTACAGTAACATATTATGTTACCACCTCACATTAAATACTTATCACATAAGCAAAAATTTCTTGGAGTGCGCTATGTTACTAGCTAAGTTACTCCCACTGTGACTAGCTTTATAATGAGAAGTAATATATGTGTGATAACATGCAACACTTTATTTACTAGGCTATAGATTCTTTTTTTTTCGAGGGTACGCCAAAGGCGTACCTTAGCTTTATAGAAGAGAGAAAAATATGTATAAGAGATTATAAAGCGCTGGCAAGGGCCACAAGCCGACCCTAACCAAGCCTCCACTCCACTCCTCACGCTACTCTACTACTCAGGTACATGTTGTGCTCCAAACACTCCTGCCGTGACCCAAATCCTCAAGTCGTCGAAGATCGTGTCCACCGTATCCCACACGTTCCTGATCTGGCCCGATCCGAACACTCTCGCGTTCCTCTGCTTCCATAATGTCCAGTAGATAAGCATTACGAACGTGTTGAATCCTTTCCGAGTTTGCTTGTGTATTCGCTTTCTGGCATCTGACCACCATTGCACCAACCTAGAGTCGTTTGCTGGGCAACGCTCCATCCTCAATCCCATCATAGCAATGCAACTAGACCACACTTGCCGCGAGAACGCACACTGCTGCAAAATGTGGTCGACCGTGTCTTCCTCCTGGTCACATAGGTAGCATTGAGATGTTTGGTCTTGTAACCCATGTCTAGTCCTTCTATCCGACGTCCATAATCGATATTGCACTGCCAGCCACATGAAGATCTTACACGCAAGAGGTGCCCAACATTTCCAGATGGCACCGAAAGAGTGGAAGCGGACTCCTCTGTCACAAAGCATCTTATAGGCTGAAGATGCATAATATACTCCAGACACATTCCACGCCCAAATGGGGGTGTCCTCAGTTTGAGTGTCAAGTTGCACCTCCGAAATGATCTCCCAAAGCCCGATGAACTGGGTTAGGCCATCCGTGCATAAGTTACCCACCATATCGTTCATCCATGCGTGCATGAACATAGTGTCACGCACCAACCTCCTGTTGACCACTTGGGTACGGATAGTCGCCGCGACCAGAGGGGCAATATCCGTGATGGTTGCGCTGTGGAGCCACCGATCTTTCCAAAACAGAATTCTGTCTCCCGCTCCCACCTTCCATTTAATCAGGCTCCCGAAAGTTTGATCTACCATTTTGTTCGCGGTTAAGTTGAGACCCTGCCAAGGCCTGGATGCATCCGTACGTCGAAGCCATTCCCATCTTAATCTTAGGGCAATGCCATGCTTAAAGAGGTCAATGACGCCCAATCCTCCCATGTGCTTTGGCCTACATACTCTTGCCCAAGATAGCACGCATTTGCCGCCATGCACTTCGTCCGTCCCAGCCCAGAAGAAGGCCCTACATCCTCTGTCCACTCTTTCGAGAGCCCATTTAGGCGCCTCCGCAATCATGAGATGATGAGTGGCCCGCGCTCTCATGACTTGGTTGACAAGGATAAGCCTTCCCGGTCTAGTCACCAAGCCCCTTTGCCATCCGTGCAAGATGTGCATGGCCGCATCCACCACCGGCTGCCACTCGGATCTTTTGAGCCGTCTTATGCTTAGCTGGAGCCCTAGATATTTGCACGGGAAAGAGATAATCTTCCAAGGTAGCGCTGACTTAACAAGCTCCTCATCCTCGTCCTCCGCACGGATCATGATTGCCGTAGATTTGGTAAAATTCACTTTAAGCCCAGATGCCACACCGAAGATGGTGAGATTTTCCTTAACGAACAGGAGGTCTGGCCATGCGGTTTGATGAAAAGAACCACATCATCCGCATATAAGGACAAGCGCTGCACCGGGCTACATCCATTAATAGTACTCATCACTCGAGCCTCATGTGCCTTGATAATGATTGCCGTAAGTACATCCATGGCAATAACAAAAAGCAAAGGAGAAATTGAATCCCCTTGCCTCAGACCCTTGGCGTGCATGAACTTGTTACCTGCACAGCCATTCACTATCACTCTCGAACTGGCAGTAGTCAGAAGAGTGGCAATCCATGATATCCACCGCTCCGAAAACCCTTTGGCTCGTAGCACTTCGAACAAGAAAGGCCACGCCAGGGAGTCAAATGCTTTGGTTATGTCAAGCTTGAGCAGCACTCCTTCCGCTTTCCTTCGATGCATCGAGCGAGCCATTTGCCTCACCAGAAGAAAGTTATCATGTAAGCATCGCCCCTTGATGAAAGCGGACTGGTTCGCATGAACGAGCTCTCCCATGCGCGGTCTGAGTCTTGCGGTTAGGAGTTTGGAAGCAATCTTGGGCATGCTGTGCACAAGGCATATAGGTCGGAAGTCAAAGACAGAGCATGCTTCCGGAGACTTCGGTAGTACTGTGATCAAGGCTTGGTTTAGTCTCCCAAAACCCCTACCATTTCCAAGGAAAAGTTTATGTAGCGCAACAATGAGGTCCTCCTTTATAACCTACCAAGCACTCTGGAAGAACAGGCCAATGAAACCATCCGGCCCTAGTGCCTTGTCCGAGGGCAACTCCTTGATTACTGCCCAAATCTCCTCCTCGGTGAACACACGATCCTGCTCCGAGAGATCAACGTGAGTAACACCGAGGCCCTCCAAATCGAGAGTGAATTCTCGTGCCATGTCCTTGCCCAACGTTGTTTGTAAGCATTGTAAAATGCTTCCTCCTTGCCTTTCTGATCCGTGATGATGCGCCCCTCAAAGGCCAAAGAAGGTATATAGTTCTTCATGCGCCTTCCGTTCGCCACCAAGTGAAACAGTTGCGTGTTTGCATCCCCTTCTCTTAGCCATGTTATTCTCGACCTTTGTCTAGCGATGGTCCTCTCTAAGGAAGCAAGTCCTAGCACCAGGTGCTTAAGGGTTCTCCTAAGCCATCTTTCCTCCTCCGTAAGCATACGGTTTTCTTGAGCGCAGTCGAACCGCATGATGACAATGTTTGCGATGGCAATTTGCAACTTAATATTTCCGATCTCCTTTTGGCCCCATGTGGCAAGTGCTCTAGCCGTGTTGCGGCTAGGCTATAGACTCATCTTGCCTTGATATGTGTGATGTTACTCATACTACTAGTAACTAGTTATGTTACCACATGCCTCTCTTTCTTCATTTATTGCTTGCCACATCATCTATTTTATCTAGATATGTGTGATGTTAATACCTATGTTACTCCCACTGTGGGTAGTCTTACAACAAGACTTTCTCAATGCTTAAGTCTATGCGAATTATGATGACAATTGCTACTTATTTCGATTAGCGACTACTGGGCGCCGGCTCGCCGGCCGAAAGTTTCGGCCGGTCCGGCCGCAGCCGCTTGAGACATGCGTCTGCAGCCGTCCGATTGGATCCCGCATCGTCTTCTTCTTTTCCCTTGTCCACCAAAGCTTCGCCAGAGGAAAAAAACTAAAGCGTCTTCCACTTGCATCGGGAAAGGCCGCTCTACCTCCCCCTCCCGCTGACAGATCGAAGTTCCCCACCGGCTTGCCTCACCGCCGTCGTCGATCACCGTCGTTGCCGGGCGTCTTTTTTGAGCCAAGAAGAAAAAACACAGGGAGCCATGGCGGCTGCCCCGCCCTTCCGCATTGGGCAACATGCGCCCGTCCCCCTCGCCGTCGACAGTAGCCTCCTGCGCGCCCCTCGCCGGTGCTACCCACCCTTCCCCCTCCCCCGCGCCGTCCACCAACAAAATCAATGGTGATGACGCCATGGCTCGCCGTGGTAGCAAAAATAGCGATGGTTCCAGCAAACCCAAAAACGCCCGAGGTACCAACAAATGGAGCCGGTTCCAGCAAGGCAACAATTTGGCGCTGATTCCAGCAAAAAACCAGAAATTGCGTGGTAGCAAAAAATAAACATAGTTCCAGCAAAAAGCATTGCCGGTTGTAGCAAACCAAAAAGGTGGTGCAAGCAAAATCTACTGGAAAAACATGTTGTCCCTGCCGATGGTCTCGGCAAAACATCTCACCGACCCAACAAATAATCTTGCTTGTTGTAGCAAAACAAAAAGCTAGTGCCAACAAAATCAAATGGACAGGTCCTCTGATTGCAAAAAAAATGACCTGAGCATCTGAGAACTTAGTAGCCGAAGAAGCAAAAAATGTATCGGTTCCAGCAAAAGAAAATAGTTGTAGCTCAAAAAGAAAAGGTTCCAGCAAAAAATCGTTGGGTTCCAGCAAAATGGATCACCGGCTGTAGCACTATGCTCGCCAAGCCCCCATTGCAAGCTGGGGAGAAGGCTAGTTCCAGCAAAAAAAATTGTTGCTTCCAGCAAAATGGATCACGGGTTCTAGCATCATGGGATCGTGCTCGCTTGCCATGCCCGTGTAGCACTTCTCGTCGTGGGTTGCAACACGCCACACCAGCAGTTGCAGCTTCTCTATGACCAGTTGCAGCACGCCACACGTGGCATAGTGTGGGTAATCGTCGATTTCAGCTCGCCAGGACGCCGTTGCAGAATCTCGTGGCGCGCGGTCCAGGGTGCCATTGTGTTGTAAATATGCCCTAGAGGCAATAATATTGTATTATTATATTTCCATATTCATAGTTAAGTGTTTATGTTTCATGCTATAACTGTTATGATCCTGGAATATGCGATCAAGTGGAAAACTCATATGCACGTGTGAAATGATAAACATATAAAATAAAGGTTCCTAGTCTCGCCTCTAAGACTAGCTCAAGTGTTGTTGGTGATCATATTTTCCGGATCTTAGGATATCGTTAAGTGTAACGATAGTCCTAAATCAACATTGAGATTACGACGTTGGAAAAACGATCATATTGAATCGACCAAACTTGTGTGTTATGAATTGAGTTAATGTCGTCTGCATTCAATTGTAATAACACGGAGGGTTAACATGTGATTTTTCTCCTTAGACCATGAGAGTATCATAGTTACTTCTTACCGTACTGTGGACTTTGGGATTGCTCAAAAGTCACCTGTAACACGGTGATCATATCGATAACTTACAGGTTCATCAGAAAGTTTGACAATGGACTAGATAGCTCAAGAGTGGGATTTTCTCCTTGGACGATGGAGAGATAGGCCCTCTCGGTGTGATGGTGATGTCTACTATGCAACCTTCTTCTTGTAGACTTGGGACTCCGAGCGCAGAGTTTTGTAGGACAGTAGCAAATTTTCCTCAAGTGGATGACCTAAGGTTTATCAATCCGTGGGAGGCATAGGATGAAGATGGTCTCTCTCAAACAACCCTGCAACCAAATAACAAAGAGTCTCTTGTGTCCCCAACACACCCAATACAATGGCAAATTGTATAGGTGCACTAGTTCGGCGAAGAGATGATGATACAAGTGTAGTATGGATAGTAGAAATATATCTTATATTTACTAATTCGAGGCACCATAAGAGACGCCACAATAATCCACATCATTAAAATTAATTACGCCGTTGATCTATATAATTGGTCAATCTTGACCCCACAATTCATGTTACTCCAGCGATGAAAATAAAAGACCAGCATACACGTGACAAGGAGCAAACCTGAACAAACCACACGTGTTAAAAAAAACTAATCTACACGTATTGTACAAGGAACCAGCCTGAACCAAAAAAAACATGTGTTCAAAGAAAAAAAATAACCTACACGTATTGTTCCAGCCCTACAGCCGTTTGTTGGATAGCAGATAGGGACACTACAAGTCACCCAGGTTAATCGTAGATCAAATATAGCTAGATCCGTTTGATCAATAACGTGTTATGAATCAAACCATCTGATGACCTTAAAAAACACATCCGATAGTCTCGAAGTCCTGTACCATTATCCCCACATATATCTCCCTGAAAAAGGCCATGCATACCTCTCCTTCATCTATTTTCTGGAGCGCCGCCTCTGTCACCGTATCATCAAGATCGGCGTGGCGTCTATGTCGCTCCTGGACTTTGCCGTGAAGCCGGCCAAAGACTCCACCCCCTCCTCCCCGGCTCCTCCAGGGTACCCTTCAGATCCGCATGGCCTCTACGTCGCGTGTCTTCTCCCTCGCGTCACCCTTGCCGAGCAGCCGGCCATGGTCTCCAGCCCCTCCTCCATGTTCTCATTGCGTCATGCTCAACTGGCCAAGGTATCTACCACTTCTTCCAGGTTGTCATTGCATCCAAGCTCGCCAATGTGTCGCCTCAGGCATTAGGTTCCTCCTCAATAACACGTACGATCAGGTCTCAACAAGTTCCCGACCGGTGACTGGATGATGACATATAGCTTCTCTTGATAGGTGTTATTGACGCAAGGTAATAGAAGCAAATTCCATAGATTTAATTGCGCCAATGCTCTGGTGCCATTCTGATAAATATGTCTACAGTTTCATGACATTGTTCGTCTTACTTTTTATTTATTTGAACAATATGGTATAAACGTATGAAACATCCCGCAAAAACTAATATGGCGTGTCCATCCACTAAAATAGTCTAATGGAGTGATCTCACTGCTTCTTATTTTGCTTATGTTAGTACAGAATTAACAAGAATATTATCAGTATTAAAGGGGTTGATCTATTGGTGCCCTTCAATACTATGGATTTAAAAAATAATAGAAAGATCAAGCCCAAGGACGTCCAAGAGATCAATAGAATAGATCAAGTAGCATCCACGTACTTGCTTGAATCTCTTCCGATCAGGTTAGGATAAAGATATGAATTGTAATAAGCATACTTTTATTCCGAAGTTTCTATTTTCACATGCCTTTTTAATTAATGGACCATATTGAAAATGCAGACGTGTGCTTTGTGCCCTGACAACCTATTTTTTTTCTTGATTAAAGTGTTGATCCGTTGTATCCATTAGTTACTCTGAAGATTGAGAGTCTTAATTCTTCGTACATCATCAAGGTAAGACGATGAGAAGAATCTCGATGGATTGATATTATTCCTTAAACAGTAAAATAATGTTTGGAGATTGCAGGATCTTATTTGTAATTATGTGTGGTCTATGGAGACACAAGTATTGATTACTCCGTCTGACAAGATAGAATTAATTTTTACCTATATGTGTCCCCTCTATTATATAGGAATCAAAAAAATGACCAAGGAGTTGATACATTGTTGCAGAAACAGAATAGCATATTGATATATTTGCTTCCATGTATCAAATAGCAGGGTAGTGTGGTTGTAGTTTTCTTAATGGTGGAAGACTGAGGCTATTTACTCCACAACTTAGGAGTGATCACCACCCTACTTATGTAACATATTCCGTTCACGTGCAGTAATATGACATGAATGGCTAAACCTTAATGCAGTTCTTCATGTTTTGCTTCAGAAAGTTGCACTCAAGCAAAACATATCCCAATGGCACTATACTTTTGGGTACATAATATACATCCCATCCCAAACCATTATCCCAATTCCATTTTATCTCCCATGGACTCATCTCATGGTACATATATCAGTTCGCAAAACTGAACAGTACAAATAGAGAAGTAAAAGGGTGGACATATAAAATTGAAACACGCAGTGATGCTACCTTGAAAGCTTATACTGTGTCTTTAATTATATGCAAAGAAAGATCTGTAAATCTGTATCTATGCATGAAAACTTGGAGACATGTAGTGATGCTATCTTGGCACCAAAATTGCTTATTTATGCACGAGAAGAAAAAGATTCAGCCCAACCACTGTCCTCTACACCACTTTCATTGCGGATGAAATTTCAATCTTTCTCTACACAGTAAAATGGATTATCTGAAAGTTTCTGATCACATATTGGCATCTCCGATAACTTTTGGAGTCTCTTCATCTGTTCTTGGGACCAGATTTTTTTCTGAAGTGTAACCCAAACATATGGAAGGATTATAAGCTTTGATATTTCAGTTTTTATTTGTATTAAGTATGTACACATGGAAGTAAGACTAAAATTTTCTAGGTTAAGATCTAACTGTGAAAATGCATAGAGCAATTTTACATTCTTTCATTTGTAATTTTTGCCATCGTATATAATTTTAGTCATCTGCTGTTTCGCCAAAAGATTTGACGGATGGGATGTTTTCACTCTCAAATGGCAATCAACTTGGTCTTGAACATATTCATTTACTAATTTTCAGCTAATTGGCTATTACTTCGGGACATTCTTAGGCCTCCTTTTCCTTAATGATTATCACTAGGTTGACTTTAGAAGTGAACTGCGTATTGGTATTTTTCTTTTTTTAATGCTCCAATTAACAATTCATTGTTATGGCCATGGTAGAAGCATCTCTTTCCTGTTTTTGTTCCTATAACATCTCACGCAGCATACAGATTGTGAACCTCTCTGTTTTCAATTACTAGCCCGTGCAGGTGCACGGGTTAATGACTAGTTTTTATAATCTGAATAAATAAAAACAACGAGGTAACTAGTAACAAAAGTAAGCAAAAACGGTATTGCAATGCTTGAAAACAAGGCTTAGGGCCCATACTTTCACTAGTGCAAGTTCTCTCAACAATGATAACATAATTGAATCATATAACAATCCCTCAACGTACTCCAAAGTTCCTATCGCGGAGAACATAAGATGAAATTGCTTGTAGGGTACTGATGTTGGCTTGAACTACGTCGGTATTTCCCCAAAGAAGAAGGGATGATGCAGCACAACAACGGTAGGTATTTCCCTCAGTGATGAGACCAAGGTTATCGAACCAGTAGGAGAACCAAGCAACACTATGTAAACGATACCTGCACACAAAGAACAAATACTTTCAACCCGACGTGTAAAAGGGGTTGTCAATCCCTTTCGGGTAACAGTGACAGAAATTGTCAAGTTGACGAGGTAAAATTGTAGTAGATTGATAGATGCAAATAAAAGCAAATAAAATTCAGCGAGGTATTTTTGGGTTTTTGATAATATTGATCTCAAAATAAAAGTGAATAAAAATAGATCTTGAAGGCAAATATGATAAAGAAGAGACCCGGGTGCCGTTGATTTCACTAGTGGCTTCTCTCAAGAAAAATAACATACAGTGGGTAAAAAAATTACTGTTGGGCAATAATAGAAATTCAAATAATTATGACGATATCCAGGCAATGATCATTATATAGGCATCACGTCCAAGATTAGTAGACCGACTCCTGCCTGCATCTACTACTATTACTCCACACATCGACCGCTATCCAGCACGCATCTAGCGTATTAAGTTCATGGAAAAACAGAGTAATGTAATAAGAACGATGACATGATGTAGACAAGATCTATTCATGTAGGAATTAGACCCCATCTTGTTATCCTTAATGGCAATGATACATATGTGTCGTTTCCCCTTCTGTCACTGGGATCAAGCACCGTAAGATCAAACCCATCACAAAGCACCTGTGCTCATGGCAAGAAAAATCGATCTAGTCGGCCTAACTAAACCAAAGATTCAAAGAAGAAATACGAGGCTATAAGTAATCATGCATATAAGAGATCAAAAGACTCAAATAACTTTCATGGATAAAAACATAGATCTGATCATAAACTCAAAGTTCATCTGATACCAACAAATACACCTCAAAAAGAGTTACATCAAATAGATCTCCAAGAGACCATTGTATTGAGAACTAAAGAGAGAGAGAGAGAGAGAGAGAGAGAGAGAGAGAGAGAGAGAGAGAGAGAGAGAGAAGCCATCTAGCTACTAACTACGGACCCGTAGGTCTAAAATGAACTACTCACGCATCATCAAAGAGGCACCAATGAGGATGATGAACCCCTCCGTGATGGTGTCTAGATTGGATCTGGTGGTTCTGGAACTTGCGGCGGCTGGAATTGATTTTCGTCGACTCCCCTATGGTTTCTGGCGTGCCCTGGTGTGTTGTGCTCCCCTCGGAGCACCCCTCAGGTACTTTCTTGGCCCATCGTGTGCCTTCTGGTCCAGAAAAATCACCAAAAAGTTTTGCTGCGTTTGGACTCCGTTTGGTATTGATTTTCTACGAAAGAAAAAACAAGCAAAAACAACAACTGGCACTGGGCACTATGTCAATAGGTTAGTCCCAAAAAATGATATAAAGTTGCTATAAAATGATTGTAAAACATCCAAGAATGATAATATAACAGCATGGAACAATAAAAAATTATAGATATGTTGGAGACGTATCAGCATCCCCAAGCTTAATTCCTGCTCGTCCTCGAGTAGGTAAATGATAAAAACAATTTTTTTAATGTGGAATGCTGCCTAACATGTTCATCACATATTCTTTTCTTTTTAGCATGGACATTTGGACTTCTATATGATTCAAAACAATAGTCTAGTTTTGACATGAAGATTTTAATACTCAAGCATATCAACAAGCAACCATGTATTTCAAAATATCAACACTAAAGCAAGTTATCCCTTGCCCATTATGCTCAATCATTGATCCATTCATGAAACACACTCGCATATTAGCTACACCCAATGCTCAAGTACGATCATAGTGCCCCTTAGTTGGTGCTTTATAAGAGAAGATGGAGACTCAAATAAAAACTCCATAAAGTAAAATAGAAAGGCCCTTCGCAGAGGGAAGTAGGGATTTGTAGAGGTGCCAGAGCTCAAAGCAAAAAAGATAGAGATAAAAACATTTTGGGTGGCATGCTTTTCCTGTCAACGAAAACGATCGAGTAGTTACCAATACTTTCCATGCTAGATATATCATAGGCTATTCCCAAACAAAAAATAAAGTTTATTCCTTTTTCCACCATACTTTCACATTCCACGGCTAACCGAATCCACGGGTGCTGTCCATACCAACACTTTCCAAGGAATTTATTATTTGACAACATAAAGTAAATTCATTTTTCATTTCGGGACCGGGCATCCCTAATACCTTTGCCGTACTCTCGTGCAATGACAAGTGAATAAACACTCATCTTGAGAATAACACATCTAGCATGGAAAAATATGAGCCACCCCCTACCGTTTCATGAGCTGTATTACGAGCACACAAAAGAGAAATTTATTTTGAAAATTAGAGATGGCACGTACAAATTTGCTTAGAACGGCACGAAAATACCACATATAGGTAGGTATAGTGGACTCATGTGGAAAAACTGGTTTAAGGATTTTGGATGCACAAGTAGTGATCATACTTAGTGCAAATGAAGGCTAGCAAAAGATTGAGAAGCATCCAACGAAGAAACAAAAAATCTCATAAGCGAGCATTAAGCATAACTAACACCGAGTAATGCACCACAAGTAGGATGTAATTTCATTGCGTAACTATTGACTTTCGTGCTAGCATAGGGAATCACAAACCTTAGCACCAATATTCTTACTAAAGCATAATTACTCATCAACATGACTCACATATTATATCAACATATCAAAAAAATATTACAAAGAATCAACTTTATTTTGTCCAATGATCTTCATGAAAGTTTTATTTATATACCTCTTGAATAACTATCACTTTGGGACTAATTTCATATGTTGCTTTTGATAGCTCAAACAAATCTAAGTGAAGAACATGAGCATAAAATTTTTCTTCTCTCAAAATAATTTAAGTGAAGCATGAGAGAATTTCTAAAATTTTTTACTAACTCTCAAATAAATCTAAGTGAAGCATGAGAGCATTTCTCTAAAAATAATAAAGCACACCGTGCTCAAAGATATAAGTGAAGCACTCGAGCAATTCCATAGCTCATAAAGATTTAAGTGAAGCATAGAGAGCAATTCTAACAAGTCATAGCATAATTTTGGCTCTCTCAAATAGGTGTGTCCAGCAAGGATAGATGACTTAAAATAAAAAGCAAAGAAAGCAAAGACTCATCTCATACAAGACGCTCCAAGCAAAACTAATGACATGTGATGAATAAAAGTGTAGCTCCAAATAAAATACTGATGGTCGTTAGAAGAAAGAGGGGATGGCACTTGGGCATCCTCAAGCTTAGTTGCTTGCTTCTCTTTTAGATAATAGCTTGGGATGCCATGGGGCATCCCCAAGCTTAGGCTCTTCTTACTCCTTATTCCTTCATCCATCATGATCTCACCTAAAACTTGAAAACTTCAATCACACAAAACTCAACAAAACCTTCGTAAGATCCGTTAGTATAACAAAGCAAATCACTACTCTAAATACTGTTGCAAACCAATTCATATTTTATTTTTGCATTATATCTACTGTATTCCAACTTTACTATAGCTTATACCCTCCAATACAAACCACATATTCATCAAAATAAGCACACAACGCAAAGAAAACAGAATTTGTCAAAAACAGAACAGTCTGTAGTAATCAGGGAACTTCGTATACTTCTGTAACTCCACAAATTCTAAAAAATAGGACAACGTGGGCAATTTGTATATGAATCTTGTCTAAAAGATTCAGAGAAAAAACACGTTTATGTGATTTATGAAAATTATTTTACCGAGCGTAAAAGTTTCTGTTTTTCAACAAGATCAAATCAAGTATCACCCAACATGATCCCAAAGGCTTCGCTTGGCACAAACACTAATTAAAACATGAAAAACACAATCATAACAGAGGCATAATTGTGCAAACACTCGAGAACAGAAACAAAAAGACGAAAATAAATTGTATTCATTGGGTTGCCTCCCAACAAGCGCTATCGTTTTATGCCCCTAGCTAGGCATAAAGCAAAGATCTAAGTGTTGTCATCTTTGTTTCCACTTCCCTTGGAAGTGTTTTTGTCAGGTGGTTTTGTAGAGACAACATAAAACACCTCATACATAGAGACTTTAGGGCCATGGGGGCGGAGTGGATCCCGGCCCTTGCCGGTGGGAGGGCTCCATTTTCAGATCTTTTTCGAGTTTTGTTAGGGTTTGTGTCCTACTCAGGAAGGCGAGACGGCAGCGGCTCCCTGAAGATGGAATAAAGGTCTCCCCGCCTAGCCCCCATTCCGGTGATGCGTCTAGCATCGTCGGTGGGCATGTGGAGGTGTGTCTCCGGTGGATCCGTCATTGGTGGATCTATTCAGATTTGTTCGTCGTTCGTCTTTGTTCGCGTGTCTTCAGGTTGGATCCTTCCTATCTGCCTCTTCATCGGTGGCGGTTGCTATTCTGGTGCGTTGGTTCTATGGAGCCTTAGCACGACGACTTCCCGACTGTCTACTACAACAAGGTTTGCCCGGATCCGGCGAGGGCGATGACAGCGGCGCGCCTTAGGCTCGCCTCAGTGCTTGTAGTCGTCGCTAGGTGGTCTACGGCTCTGGATGTAATTTTATTATTTCTAGTGTTCGTTGTACTACCATGATCGAAGATGAATAGATCGGAAGTTTATCCCACAAAAAAATTATGTTTCTACAATTGGATTGCAGAAAACAATTTTTGAATTACAAATTTAGCGAATGTCTGATGAGCTGCAACAGAATTTTATAGCTTGCACCTCCTAGAAACACTAATAAGAGTAGAGTGTTTTGAGTAGATGTAATCAAGCTATGTATGACATGGTGCGACCAAAGATGACATTCATTATTTCACCAATATTTTTTTAATGTTGTGCTTTAGACTGTGGCTTTTACGTTAAAAGAGCACCGTCAAATTTATTGAAATAAGTGATACTTTGTAGGTTATCCCAAATGATTGGGTATTTTTTATCACTATCCCAAGGAAAGGTGTTTTGCTAGAGAGTAATTTTGAAGAAAATGGTTCTGCAAAATAGTGAGTGGGAGGACAGTGCAACTCGATAAGATTACAGAATCTTCATAATCAGGTCAAAGAAAAGAAATGCTAGAATTGGTTCCTGTATTTCATACTTTAACTGATACAGATGCCTCTACATAAGATGTAGTGATTTTGGTCGAATGTGCAACTGAACTATATAGGTTGGAAAATTCGTACAGACCTTCAGGGTGTGGAGACGAAATATTGTTGAAACAAACAATGACCTATAATACACAGAGAAGCATTGATGGGCCCTGACTCCAGAATTGGCTATATGCAAAAATAATCCGAGATAGTGTCCATACACATGATTCTAGTTTAGAACTTGATAGACCCTCTGAAAGACTTAAAGTCTTAAAGTGTAGTGATTTATTTATAAATTGACAAAGATAAAAATATTTTATAGTGCTTGACCTATTGCAAATAGTTCATGACAAGATCAGGGAGTTGATGTTGGGAATCGTTGCATGGAAAACAAAAATTTTCTTCTACGCACATGCAATGATATATCCATGGAGATCTATAGCAATAAGGGGGAGAGTGTGTCTATGTACTCTCGTATACCATAAGAGGACGTGTTTCACAACGCGATTGATGTAGTCGAACTTCTTCGCGCTTCAACCAATCAAGTACCGAATGCATGGCACCTCCGCGTTCTACACACGTTCAGCTCGGTGACGTCCCTCACCTTCTTCATCCAGCAAGACGTTGAGGTAGTAGATGAGTTCCGTCAGCACGATGGCGTGGTGACGGTGATGGTGAAGTGGTCTCCGCAGGGCTTCGCCTAAGCACTACGAAAATATGACCGGGGGTGTAAACGGTGGAGGGGGCACCGCACACGGCTAGGCAATTGTCCTGGGTATGCTAGGCGCCCCCCTCCCACATATATATAGGTGGGAGGAAGGGAGGAGTAGCCAAGGGGGGCGCCCAAGTAGGGGGAATCCTACTTGGGGTCTCTCCCAAGCCGCACCCCCCTTTCCTTATTTGGAGTGCGAGGAAAGGCAGGGGAGGGTGGCGCCCCCCTTTCCTTTCTCCCATGAGAGGGAGAGGCAGGAGGGGCTAGCCCTCCCCCTTTTCCTTCCCTAGGGCTGGCCAACCAAGGGAAGGGGCGCACCAGCCCCCTTGTGGGCTGGTCTGTTCCCTCCTTTGGCCCATAAGGCCCATAACTTGCCGGGGGGGGGGGGGTGTCCGGAACCCCTTCCGGTGACCCGATTACTTCCCAGTACGTCCCGAAACACTTTCAGTGTCCAAATACCATCGTCCTATATATCAATATTTACCTCTCGACCATTTCTAGACTCCTCGTCATGTCCATGATCTCATCCGGGACTCCAAACAACATTCGGTCACCAAAACATATAACTCATACACTATATCGTCAGCGAACGTTAAGCGTGCGGACCCTACGGGTTCGAGAACTATGTAGAGATGATCGAGACACCTCTACGGTCAATAACCAATAGCGGAACCTGGATGCCCATATTGGCTCCTACATATTCTTCGAAGATCTTTATCGATCGAACCATTATGACAACATACATAATTCCCTTTGTCTATCGGTATGTTACTTGCCCGAGATTCGATCATCGGTATCTCTATACTTAGTTCAATCTCGTTACCGGCAAGTCTCTTTACTCGTTTCATAATACGTCACCTCATGACTAACTCCTTGGTCGTTTGCTTGCAAGCTTATGATGTGTATTACCGAGAGGGCCTAGAGATACCTCTCCGATACTCGGAGTGACAAATCCTAATCTCGATCTATGCCAACTGAACAAACACCTTCGGAGATACCTGTGGAGCATCTTTATGATCACCGGGTTACATTTTGATGTTTGATAGCACACAAGGCATTCCTCCGGTATCCGGGAGTTGCATAATCCCATAGTCAAAGGAATAAGTATTTGACATGAAGAACGCAATAGCAATAAACTAAACGATCATTATGCTAAGCTAACGGGTGGGTCTTGTCCATCACATCATTCTCCTAATGATGTGATCCCGTTATCAAATGACAACACATGTCCATGGTTAGGAAACCTTAACCATCTTTGATCAACGAGCTAGTCTATTAGAGGCTTACTAGGGACACGGTATTTGTCTAAGTTTCCGATCAATACAATTCTAGCATGAATAATAAATCTTTATCATGAATAAGGAAATATAAAATAACAACTTTATTATTGCCTCTAGCGCATATTTCCTTCAGTCTCCCACTTGCGCTAGAGTCAATAATCTAGTTCACATCGCCATGTGATTTAACACCAATAGTTCACATCATCATGTGATTAACACCCATAGTTCACATCGCCATGTGACCAACACCCAAAGGGTTTACTAGAGTCAATAATCTAGTTCACATCACCATGTGATTAACACCCAAAGAGTACTATGGTGTGATCATGTTTTGCTTGTGAGATAAGTTTAGTCAACGGGTCTGTCACATTGAGATCCGTATGTATATTTGCAAATTTCTATGTCTACAATGATCTACATGGTGCTACTCTAGCTAATTGCTCCCACTATCAATATGTATCCATATTGAGACTCTGAGTCATCCGAATTGGTGTCAAAGCTTGCATCGGCGTAACCCTTTACGACGAACTCTTTATCACCTCCATAACCGAGTAATATTTCCTTAGTCCTCTTAGGTAACTAAGGATAATTTTTGACTGTTGTCCAGTGATCTACTCCTGGATCACTATTGTACCCCCTTGACAAACTCATGGCAAGGTACACAATAGGTCTGGTACACAGCATGTCATACTTTATAGAACCTATGGCTGAGGCATAAGGAATGACTTTCATTCTCACTCTATCTTCTTCCGTGGTCGGGTTTTGATTCTTACTCAACTTCATACCTTGCAATGCAGGCAAGAACCCTTTCTTTGACTGATCCATTTTGAACTTCTTCAAAATTTTGTCAAGGTATGTGCTTTGTGAAAGTCCTATTAAGCGTCTTGATCTATCTCTACAGATCTTGATGCCCAATACATAAGTAGCTTTACCGAGGTCTTTTATTGAAAAATTCTTATTCAAGTATCTTTTTATGCTATCCAGAAATTCTATATCATTTCCAATCAACAATATGTCATCTACACATAATATTAGAAATGCTATAGAGCTCCCACTCACTTTCTCGTAAATACAGGCTTCACCGTAAGTCTGTCTAAAATCATATGCTTTGATCACCTCATCAAAGCGTATATTCCAACTCCCAGATGCTTGCATCAGTCCATAGATGGATCGCTGGAGCTTGCACACTTTGTTAGCACCTTTAGGTGTTGGGGAACATAGTAATTTCAAAAAATTTCCTATGCACACGCAAGATCATGGTGATGCATAGCAACGAGAGGGGAGAGTGTTGTCTACGTACCCTCGTAGACCCGTAAGCGGAAGCGTTATGACAACGCGGTTGATGTAGTTGTACGTCTTCACGATCGACCGATCCTGAAGCGTTATGACAACGCGGTTGATGTAGTTGTACGTCTTCACAATCGACCGATCCTCAGTACCAAACGTACGACACCTCCGCGTTCAGCACACGTACAGCTTGGGGACGTCTCGCGAACTCACGATCCAGTAGAGCTCGAGGGAGAGTTTCGTCAGCACGACGGCGTGATGACGATGTTGATGAAGCTACCGTCGCAGGTCGACCGAGGTGGATTATGGTGGAGGGGGGCACCGCACATGGCTGGGAGAGATCAATGATCAACTTGTCTGTTCTAGGGTGCCCCCTGCCCCCGTATATAAAGGAGCAAGGGGGGGCCGGCCGGCCCCTATAGGGCGCGCCAGGAGGAGGAGTCCTCCTCCTAGTAGGAGTAGGACTCCCTCTTCCTACTCCTACTAGGAGGGGAAAGGAAGGAGAAGGAGAAGGAAAGGGGCGCCGCCCCTTCCTAGTCCAATTCAGACCAGAGGGGGAGGGGGAGCGCGGCCTGCCCTGGCCGGCCCCTCTCTCTCTCCACTAGGGCCCAACTAGGCCCATTAACTCCCGGGGGGTTCCGGTAACCCCTCCGGCACTCCGGTAAAATCCCGATTTCACCCAGAACTCTCCAATGTCCAAATATAGGCTTCCAATATATCAATCTTTATGTCTCGACCATTTGGAGACTCCTCGTCATGTCCGTGATCATATCCGGGACTCCGAACTACCTTCGGTACATCAAAACATATAAACTCATAATACCGATCGTCACAGAACTTTAAGCGTGCAGACCCTACGGGTTCGAGAACTATGTAGACATGACCGAGACACGTCTCCGGTCAATAACCAATAGCGAAACCTGGATGCTCATATTGGTTCCTACATATTCTACGAAGATCTTTATCGGTCAAACCGCATAACAACATACATTGTTCCCTTTGTCATCGATATGTTACTTGCCCGAGATTCGATCGTCGGTATCTCAATACCTAGCTCAATCTCGTTACCAGAAAGTCTCTTTAGTCGTTCCGTAATGCATCATCCCGCAACTAACTCATTAGTCACATGCTTGCAAGGCTTATAGTGATGTGCATTACCGAGAGGGCCCAGAGATACCTCTCCGACAATCGGAGTGACAAATCCTAATCTCGATCTATGCCAACTCAACAAGTACCATCGGAGACACCTGTAGATCACCTTTATAATCACCCAGTTATGTTGTGACTTTTGGTAGCACACAAAGTGTTCCTCCGGTAATCGGGAGTTGCATAATCTCATAGTCATAGGAACATGTATAAGTCATGGAGAAAGCAATAGCAGTAAACTAAACGATCAAGTGCTAAGCTAATGGAATGGGTCATGTCAATCGCATCATTCTCCTAATGATGTGATCCCGTTAATCAAATGAAAACTCATCTCCATGGCTAGGAAACTCAACCATCTTTGATTAACGAGCTAGTCAAGTAGAGGCATACTAGTGACACTATGTTTGTATATGTATTCACACATGTATTATGTTTCCGGTTAATACAATTCTAGCATGAATAATAAACATTTATCATGATATCAGGAAATAAATAACTTTATTATTGCCTCTAGGGCATATTTCCTTCAGTCTCCCACTTGCACTAGAGTCAATAATCTAGATTATACAGTAATCATTCTAACACCCATGGAGTCTTGGTGCTGATCATGTTTTGCTCGTGGAAGAGGCTTAGTCAACGGGTCTGCAACATTCATATCCGTATGTATTTTGCAAATCTCTGTGTCTCCCACCTGGACTTGATCCCGGATGGAATTGAAGCATCTCTTGATGTGCTTGGTTCTCTTGTGAAATCTGGATTCCTTTGCCAAAGCAATTGCACCAGTATTGTCACAAAAGATTTTCATTGGACCCGATGTACTAGGTATGACACCTAGATCGGAGAACTCCTTCATCCAGACTCCTTCATTTGCTACTTCTGAAGCAGCTATGTACTCCGCTTCACACGTAGATCCCGCCACGACGCTTTGTTTAGAACTGCACCAACTGACAGCTCCACCGTTCAATGTAAACACGTATCCGGTTTGCGATTTAGAATCGTCCGGATCAGTTTCAAAGCTTGCATCGACGTAACCATTTACGACGAGCTCTTTGTCACCTCCATAAACGAGAAACATATCCTTAGTCCTTTTCAGGTATTTCAGGATGTTCTTGACCGCTGTCCAATGATCCTTTCCTGGATTACTTTGGTACCTCCCTGCTAAAATAATAGCAAGGCACACATCAGGTCTGGTACACATCATTGCATATATGATAGAGCCTATGGCTGAAGCATAGGGAACACTTCTCATTTTCTCTCTATCTTCTGCAGTGGTCGGGCATAATTGAGCTGACTCAACTTCACACCTTGTAACACCGGCAAGAACCCTTTCTTTGCTTGATCCATTTTGAACTTTTTCAAAACTTTGTCAAGGTATGTGCTTTTTGAAAGTCCAATTAAGCGTCTTGATCTATGTCTATAGATCTTGATGTCCAATATGTAAGCAGCTTCACCGAGGTGTTTCATTGAAAAACTCTTATTCAAGTATCCTTTTATGCTATCTAGAAATTCTATATCATTTCCAATTAGCAATATGTCATCCACATATAATATTAGAAATGCTACAGAGCTCCCACTCACTTTCTTGTAAATACAGTCTTCTCCAAAAGTCTTTATAAAACCATATGCTTTGATCACACTATCAAAACGTTTATTCCAACTCCGAGAGGCTTGCACCAGTCCATAAATGGATCACTGGAGCTTGCACACTTTGTTAGCTCCTTTTGGATCGACAAAACCTTCCGGTTGCATTATATACAACTCTTCTTCCAGAAATCCATTCAGGAATGCAGTTTTGACATCCATTTGCCAAATTTCATAATCATAAAATGCGGCAATTGCTAACATGATTCGGACAGACTTAAGCATCGCTACGGGTGAGAAAGTCTCATCGTAGTCAACTCCTTGAACTTGTCGAAAATCTTTCACAACATGTCGAGCTTTGTAGACAGTAACATTACCGTCAGCGTCAGTCTTCTTCTTGAAGATCCATTTATTTTCTATGGCTTGCTGATCATCAGGCAAGTCAACCAAAGTCCACACTTTGTTCTCATACATGGATACCATCTCAAATTTCATGGCCTCAAGCCATTTTGCGGAATCTGGGCTCACCATTGCTTCTTCATAGTTCGTAGGTTCGCCTTGGTCAAGTAACATGACCTCCAGAATAGGATTACCGTACCACTCTGGTGCGGATCTTACTCTGGTTGACCTACGAGGTTCGGTAGTAACTTGATCTGAAGTTTCATCATCAATATCATTAGCTTCCTCACTAATTGGTGTAGGTGTCACAGGAACCTGTTTCTGTGATGAACTACTTTCCAATAAGGGAGCAGATACAGTTACCTCATCAAGTTCTACTTTCCTCCCACTCACTTCTTTCGAGAGAAACTCCTTCTCTAGAAAGGATCCATTTTTAGCAACAAATGTCTTGCCTTCGGATCTGTGATAGAAGGTGTACCCAACAGTTTCCTTTGGGTATCCTATGAAGACACATTTCTCCGATTTGGGTTCGAGTTTATCAGGTTGAAGCTTTTTCACATAAGCATCACAGCCCCAAACTTTAAGAAATGACAACTTTGGTTTCTTGCCAAACCACAGTTCATAAGGCGTCGTCTCAACAGATTTCGATGGTGCCCTATTTAACGTGAATGCAGCCGTCTCTAAAGCATAACCCCAAGACGATAGCGGTAAATCAGTAAGAGACATCATAGATTGCACCATATCTAGTAAAGTACGATTACGACGTTCGAACACACCATTTCGCTGTGGTGTTCACGGTGGCATGAGTTGCGAAATTATTCCGCATTGTTTCAAATGTAGACCAAACTCGTAACTCAAATATTCTCCTCCACGGTCAGATCGTAGAAACTTTATTTTCTTGTTACGATGATTTTCCACTTCACTCTGAAATTCTTTGAACTTTCCAAATGTCTCAGACTTATGTTTCATTAAGTATATATACCCATATCTCCTCAAATCATCTGTGAAGGTGAGAAAATAACGAGACCCGCCGCAAGCCTCAATATTCATCGGACCACATACATCAGTGTGTATGATTTCCAACAAATCTGTTGCTCGCTCCATTGTTCCGGAGAACGGCGTTTTAGTCATCTTGCCCATGAGGCATGGTTCGCAACTACCAAGTGATTCATAATCAAGTGATTCCAAAAGTCCATCAGTATGGAGTTTATTCATGCGCTTTACACCAATATGACCTAAACGGCAGTGCCACAAATAAGTTGCACTATCATTATCAACTCTGCATCTTTTGGCCTCAATATTATGAATATGTGTATCACTACTATCAAGATTTAATAAAAATAGACCACTCTTCAAGGGGCATGACCATAAAAGATATTACTCATATAAATAGTACAACCATTATTCTCTGATTTAAATGAATAACCGTCTCGCATCAAACAAGATCCAGATATAATGTTCATGCTTAACGCTGGCACCAAATAACAATTGTTTAGGTCTAAAACTAATCCCGAAGGTAGATGTAGAGGTAGCGTGCCGACCGCGATCACATCGACTTTGGAACCATTTCCCATGCACATCGTCACCTCGTCCTTAGCCAATCTTCACTTAATCTGTAGTCCCTGTTCCGAGTTGCAAATATTAGCAACAGAACCAGTATCAAATACCCAGGTGCTACTGCGAGCATTAGTAAGGTACACATCAATAACATGTATATCACATATACCTTTGTTCACCTTGCCATCCTTCTTATCCGCCAAATACTTAGGGTAGTTCCGCTTCCAGTGACCAGCCTGTTTGTAGTAGAAGCACTCATTCTCAGGCTTAGGTCCAGACTTGGGTTTCTTATCCTGAGCAGCAACTTGTTTGCTGTTCTTCTTGAAGTTGCCCTTCTTCTTCCCTTTACCCTTTTTCTTGAAACTGGTGGTCTTGTTGACCATCAACACTTGATGCTTGTCAGTGTCAAAACTGGCGGATCTCGGGTAGGGGGTCCCGAACTGTGCGTCTAAGGTGGATGGTAACAAGAGGCGGGGGACACGATGTTTACCCAGGTTTGGGCCCTCTCGATGGAGGTAATACCCTACTTCCTGCTTGATTGATCTTGATGATATGAGTATTACAAGAGTTGATCTACCACGAGATCGTAGAGGCTAAACCCTAGAAGCTAGCCTATGGTCTGATTGTTGTATATCTGATCTATCGACTAGCCTGGCCCTGGTTTATATAATGCACCAGAGGCCTATGATAACAAGAGTCCTAGCCGAATCGCCGGTGGGGAGGAGTCCTTGTCTTGATCACCAAGTCTTGTGGAATCTTCCTTGTATGCGGCAAATGTCCGGACTGGCCCATGAGTATACGCCCATGGGGGTCCTCGCCCAATCTAACAGATCGGGAGATGACGTGGTGAGTACCCCTAGTCCAGACACCGTCAAGATAGCCCCTGAACCAGTCTTCAAGTTAGGACGCCCTTGATTCTTCCGAACTGTTCTTCATCTTGATCGTCGGTCTTGAAAACTGGTTCAACAAATCTTCTCATCTTCGATCTTGAGGATCACCGGCGCATCCAAGAGTTTACACGTCGGGCATCCGAGGAGCCCTCTAAGTTTCCGCCTTTATCAATGCCTTGTTATTTTTATGCCACACCTCGGGTTTGAAGTGGTTCCCGGGAGTCAGTGTCCTCTTGCGTCCGAGCTCTAACGCCGGACTACATTCGAGGTATCTTTGCAGCCGAGCACCAATGCCGATCGCTCCGAGCTCCAACGCCAAATGTATCCGAGCTCCAACGTCGGACTGTGTCCAAGCTCCAACGCCGGACTATATCCAAGAAGTCATAGATCATCTTGGTCCAAAAAAGTTGAAGGAGTTTAGACGAGCCTAATGCCGGAAATGCCCTCTATGGAGCTAGCCGCTAGCGCCCGAGCTTTATGCCGGACTGCTTCAAGGTGGTGCACCACCCGACCAGAGCTGATTTTTTGAATATTTTTAACTGGTGCAGTTTATTCTCTGCCGATGTATATCCAGTAGCCCTCAAGGTGTGTATCAGTCTAAAACCCGAGATGCACCTGAAGGCAAGCATAAAAACCGTTGTTCCCAATAGCCCCTGAGACTCAGGTCTATGCGCGAAATCGGCCTGAGGATCAATTCCTAGCTCGGCAGCATACATAGGAATAAAAACACAGTGTAATATATTAGAGATAATAGTGATCGGCGAACGGGCCCCTGAGAGAGGGCCATGAGAAGTCGCCATGATATATAGCTTGATGCCAGATAAGTCCAGATGGTACTTATTGTTGTCCGAAGACGCGCTTTCCCATAGTTCGATCAAGCCGAACACTGAGCCCTTTGAATATTTTGCATTGAATAGGCAATGCAGAGCCCCGAGACATCGGGTCGGGTGGCAACACCAGATCAGGGGATCGATGTGCCCCTTTAATATTTGTAAATAATGAGCGCAAAGCTCAGTAGCCCCCGAGCCTTAATGTGGGCACGGGTGGCCGAATTAATGGTCGATATCCAGAGTAAAATCACAGATTATGTGTAATGATTCTATGTATCAAAGTACTTTGCATCATTATTTTGACTCCATTGTGACCGTTTATCAGTTGAAAGTGGCCCATCGTCGGCTTCTACCCCTTGGTAGATACTATGCAGGGTGTTTCCGCAATAACAAAGCAACCCTTAGCCGACGTCTCGGTGCCCGAAGACGGTTGTTGAGGGAGTCCTGGATTAGGGGGTGTCCGGATGGCCGGACTATAACCTTTGGCCGGACTCCTGGACTATGAAGATACAAGATTGAAGACTTCGTCCCGTGTCCGGATGGGACTTTCCTTGGCGTGGAAGGCAAGCTTGGCGATACGGATGTAGATCTCCTCCCATTTGTAACCGACTCTATGTAACCCTAACCCTCTCCGGTGTCTATATAAACCGGAGGGTTTTAGTCCGTGGATCTAACAACAATCATACCATAGGCTAGCTTGTAGGGTTTAGCCTCTCTGATCTCGTGGTAGATCTACTCTTGTACTACCCATATCATCAATATTAATCAAGAAGGAGTAGGGTTTTACCTCCATCAAGAGGGCCCGAACCTGGGTAAAAACATCGTGTCCCTTGTCTCCTGTTACCATCCGCCTAGACGCACAGTTCGGGACCCCTTACCCGAGATCCGCCAGTTTTGACACCGACATTGGTGCTTTCATTGAGAGTTCCTCTGTGTCGTCATATTTAGGCCCGATGGCTCCTCCGATCATCAACAACGATGCGGTCCAGGGTGAGACTTTTCTCCCCGGACAGATCTTCGTATTCGGCGGCTTTGCACTGCGGGCCAATTCGCTTGGCCATCTGGAGCAGATCGAAAGCTACGCCCCTGGCCATCAGGTCAGATTTGGAAGTTTGAACTACACGGTTGACGTCCGCGGAGACTTGATCTTCGATGGATTCGAGCCACAGCCAAGCGTGCCGCACTGTCGCGATGTGCATGATTTAGCTCTGCCGCTGAACAGCGCCCTAGAGGCCGCACCCGTGTCCGCTCCGACCCTTAGCTCGGAGCCGACTGCGCCAATCGAGGACAAGTGGCTGGACACCGCCTCGGGGGCTGCAATCTCTACGACGATCGAGCCGAACACCAGCCTTATCCTTTGCGAAGCTTGTGACACCGAGGTGCCGGACTCCCCTCCGGACCCCGAACCTTCCGCGCCCCTGCCAACCGAATCTGATTGGGCGCCGATCATGGAGTTCACCGCCGCGGACATCTTTCAGCACTCGCCCTTCGGCGACATTCTGAATTCACTAAAGTCTCTCTCTTTATCAGGAGAGCCCTGGCCGGACTATGGTCAGCAAGGTTGGGATGCGGACGACGAAGAAATTCAAAGCCCACCCACCACCCACTTCGTAGCCACTGTCGATGATTTAACCTCCATGCTCGACTTAGACTCCGATGACATCGACGGTATGGACGCCGATGCAGGAGACGACCAAGAACTAGCGCCTACAGGGCACTGGAAGGTCACCTCGTCGTATGACATATACATGCTGGACACCCCAAAAGAAGGGAACGGCGATGGGACAACGGAGGATGACCCCTCCAAGAAGAAGCCTAAGCGCCGGCGTCAGCGGCGCTGCTCTAAATCCCACCAAAGCAAAAATGACGATTCCGGCACGGGAGATAATAAAACCCCGGACAGTGCCGAAGACAACCCCCTCCAGCAGGATTCAGCGCAGGAGGATGGAGAAGCCAGCCCTCACGAGAGAGCGGCAGACAGAGAGGTAGAGGACAATAATTACATGCCTCCCTCCGAAGACGAGGCAAGCCTCGACGACACGGAATTTGTCGTGCCTGAGGATCCCGTCGAACAAGAGCGTTTCAAACGCATGCTTATGGCCACGGCGAGCAGCCTCAAGAAAAACAGCAACAGCTTAGAGCTGACCAAGACTTGCTAGCCGACAGATGGATCAAGTCCTTGCGGCAAGAGTACTGAACTCGAACGCCTCCAAGAGCTACCCAAAATGCAGGCTGCTACCCCGATTAGAGGAGGAAGCACCCAAACCTACATCACCAGCGCATGATGCGGCCGACCGGCCACCTCGTGGCCGCGACAGAGAGGCCTCTCGGCCCTCCATTCAAGCCGCACCCTGGCGTCGCTCAAAGAATACCAAGGCACGGGGAAATGCGCCAGACCTGCGAGATATATTGGAGGACAAGGCAAGGCAAATAAGATCGATCTATGGATCGCGTGGGCGCCCCACAATACATGACGATAACCATCATGACGGATATGGTAAATCCGGCCAGGCCGAACAAAGAAGACAAAGATCGTTTGAGCTACGTCATGATATAGCCTAGTACAGAGGCGTCACACACCCACTATGCTTCACAGATGAAGTAATGGATCATCAAATCCCCGAGGGTTTCAAACCCGTAAACATCGAATCATACGATGGAACAATAGATCCTGCGATATGGATCGAGGATTATCTCCTTCATATCCACATGGCCCGCGGTGATGATCTACACGCCATCAAATACCTCCCAGTCAAGCTTAAAGGACCAGCTCGGCATTGGCTTAACAGCTTGCCAGCAAAATCAATTGGTTGTTGGGAGGACCTGGAAGCCGCATTCCTCGACAATTTCTAGGGCACATATGTGCGACCACCAGACACCGATGACCTAAGCCACATAATTCAGCAGCCAGAGGAATCGGCCAGACAATTCTAGACATGGTTCCTAACCAAGAAAAATCAAATAGTTGACTATCCGGACGCAGAGACCCTTGCAGCCTTCAAGCATAACATCCGCGACGAGTGGCTTGCCCGGCACCTAGGACAGGGAAATCCGAAATCCATGGCAGCCCTCACAACACTCATGACCCGCTTTTGCGCGGGAGAAGACTGCTGGCTAGCTCGTAGTAATAATATGACCAAGAGCCCTGGTAATTCGGATACCAAGGACAACAATGGCAGGTCGTGTCGCAACAAGCAAAAGCGCCGCATTAACGACGACAATGCTGAGGATACGACAGTTAATGCCGGATACAGAGGCTCTAAACCCGATCAGCGGAAAAAGCCATTTAAAAGAAATACTCCGGGCCCGTCCAGTTTGGACCGAATACTCGATCGCTCGTGCGGATACACGGCACTTAAAAAAACCAGCCAATCACACCAACAGGGATTGTTGGGTGTTCAAGCGAGCAGCAAGTTAAGTACCAAAAAGCGAGACAAGGGGCTGCATAGCGATGACGAGGAGGAGCCCCGCTGCCGAACATTAGGGGACGAAGGGTTTCCCCCACAAGTGCGGACGGTGAACATGATATACGCAACCCACATCCCCAAAAGGGAGCGGAAGTGCACTCGAGGGGCGATATGCGTTGGAGCCATCGCCCCAAAGTTCAACCCATGGTCCTCCTGCCCGATCACTTTTGATCAAGGACCACCCACTAGCATCCGCCTTGGCGGATTCGCTGCATTGGTTCTAGACCCAATCATTGACGGATTTCACCTCACTAGAGTCCTTATGGACGGCGGCAGCAGCCTGAACTCGCTTTATCGGGATACAAGGCGAAAAATGGGCATAGATCCTCAAGGATTAAACCCACAAAGACGACCTTTAAAGGCGCCATACCAGGTGTAGAGGCCAAGCAGATAGGCTCGATTACACTTGAGGTGGTCTTCGATCCCGGATAATTTCGAAGCGAGGAGTTAATCTTCGACATAGTCCCGTTCCACAGTGGCTATCACGCACTGCTCGGACGAACCGCAAAATTCAATGCGGTGTCGCACTACGCATACCTCAAGCTCAAGATGCCAGGCCCTCGAGGAGTCATTACGGTCAATGGAAACACCAAACGCTCTCTCTGAACGGAAGAGCATACGGCGGCCCTCGCGGCGGAAGTACAAAGCAGCCTTTCAAGGCAATTCCCCAGTCCGGCTATTAAATGTCCGGACACCGTCAAGCGCCCCCGGAGTAACCTACAACAAGACCGCCTGGCATGTTCCGAGCAAGCGTAGAAATGCGGCCCCAACCCCAGCCCTCGCGAAATTGCGAAACCAGTACTACGCGTACATAACTACGCTCTGGAAATACCATGGGCATAGGGGGAGGGGCACGACCACGGCATGCCTAAAATGCGGCTCAACCGCACCAGTGGCTCCCGATTTTGTCATTCGTTTTTTTCTTCTTACTTTCCGGACTCCACTCTATGGAAGGCCTGTCCGGCAATACAATCGCCGAACACACGATGCAACAGCCAGGGAGGCAGAAAGCTACGTCGAGTGTCCAGGTGGTCTCTATAACGAGCAGTATACTTGTTTCACATATTATCCCGCAGCTCGCCCCTGGAGGGGGACATGTCAAATAGTCCCATCTCTTGCTTATCGCACTATTTGTATCGTCCGCAGCCTTTTCCAATAAACAATACATAGCTTTCGTCTATTATTGCATTCCCTTTTTATAAAAATATGTTCAGTTATGACATTATGCAACCATACACTTTGGTACGGCCAATACACCAGGGGCTTACGTACCCCATAATATGGTGTGAGAAGTCCGAACACTCTCATGAGTGCGGCACCCCTAACTTATAGCGTTATATGCATCGACTCCGAATCATGTCTTGGGTCAATAGTTGGGTTTGCCCGGCTCCCATGTTTTGGTACCTTACGTTCCGTTATATCGGCTAAGGTAGCCTTTGGGAGAACCACCGTGATTGTGCCCTGCTGAGCTGGGCTAAGCACCTCGATGGAGAAAGCTAAAACTGACCGTCATGATAGGGTGAGAGCTGGTCGCTGTTCGAGAGGTTTTCGAGTCCCTAAAGACTTATGCCGCTTAGAGCGAGGAGTCGGCTTTGTCCGGCCTAGGCGTGGATAGTGCCCCGAACTCGGTCTTCCGAACACTAGGGGCTTCGCCGAAATTTAAAATTATAGAATTCTATGGCTAAGTGAGAGTGTTCAAGCATTATAGTCCAATTGCCTTGTTCGTTGTGTTGAGCGCCTCCCTCTAAGGACCCAAGAATGGGAAAAAGAGCGCCCAAGTTTATCCCGAACACCCCAGCACTCGCGGCATGGGGGCAGAAGCCGACGACTCGCCATCTCTCAATTTCAATAAATGGCCGCATAGAAGGTAATATTTTAAATTCAAAAGCGTTGCTTAGCGATATGAACAAGTTTTCAGCGACAGGATCACAAATGCGAGTTTACTCAAAAATACATCTTTGGAGCACTCATCCGCTATAAGGCGGCACCCTTGAGACGCCTCATAATACATCTCGGGCTTGCGATGCTCCTTGCCGGCGGTGGTCCATCCGTCACAAGCTTCTTAGTGTCCATCTTGCCCCAAAGCACTTTAGCACGGGCAAGGCCCTACGGCACCTTCGATGCATACTGGCTTGATGACTTCAAGCCATGGACAGGCATCCACCAGCCGCCTCACCAGCCCGGTAGCTTCCTGTGCATGGCTTCCCAGGCCATAGCCGGACTATGAGACCCTTCATGGCCTGTTCGCCACCTTATGGAGCTCGACCAGCTGCTTCACTGGTCGCCAAAAACACTGGTGTCCGCCTCAAAGATATTGAGACCGAACACCTTCTCGGTCGAGCTCCCTCTTCGCTCGGTAGAATGCGGCGGTGTCGGACACACTCCGGGGAAGATCTGCGAATGCTCCTGGAGAGCTCCGGACTTGGGTAAGTAACAAGTAATTCACTTTAACATGCTTGCTTTGCATAAAGAATGCCTTACCCACCGCTATCTTCTTCATCGCCTCAATTTCCTGGAGGGCTTTTTGGGCTTCGGCCTTGGCAGATTTGGCGCTCTCAAGCGCCGAGGCGAGCTCGGACTCTCGAGTCTTTGAGTCAAGCTCCAAACTCTCGTGGTTTTCCACGAGAGCCTGGAGCTCTTGCTGCACCTCCGCCACGCGCGCCTCCTGCTTTTCTCGCTAGGTACGCTCCACGGCCGCATTTTCTTCGGCCTTGGACAGCGCTTCCTTTAGGGTTGCCACCTGGGTTGTGGCCCCTGTAATACCCATGTTGGTCCTGTCATTTTTTGCAACCACATATTTTTATATACTTACATAAGGTATTGCTTACCTTCCTTGTCCTCGAGCTGCTTCTTGGCAAGGCCGAGCTCGTTCTCGGACCACTCGAGGCTCTGCTTCAATGCGTCGACCTCCGTAGTCGGTCTGGCAGAGGTCAACCTGACACTGCATTCCCATATTGACATACTTATGTTAGACTCCTCATATATCTTTTTGATCCTCAGTTCGCTTTTCTTCCGAACACCAAACTGAGCATCGAGGGCTACTGTCTATACGGTAATATTTTTACATATCTTAAATACATACCTCAAAGCCTGTTAGAAGGCTGGCACATGCTTCATCCAGCCCGCTCTTGGTGGATGAACCTTCGGATCACCACACTCATAATAGTGCGGTGCTCCTCGTCGATGGAGGCGCCGTTAAGCACCTCCAGCAGATTATCCGTGCCTCCGGTTGGGCGGAGGTCCCGGCGTCGTAGGCTTGCCCTTCTTAGTAGGGGCTGCTCACGGATGCCAAACCGTTGAAGGTTCAGTGCGGTGTCCGCCCAGACCGACTTAGAGCCCTTCGGGTTTTATCCCTTTGCGCTGAGTCCGGGAGGTCGCCTTTGCGGCGCCTCCAGGACCACCCCCTCCTGGATGGGACCCTTTTGGGACTCCACCTCGGCATCGTCCATAGGACGAGGGGAGGTAGAAGTCGGAAGTGAAAGGCTATTCACATCCGACGAATCCAGGGATCCGCTCGACGAAGCGTCGAGCTGGGCCGTGGGCGGACTGCATAATTATATTCGGCGTCAGAAGATACTGTGCAATAAAGGAACGCCATGAGTTATTCGGTATCCGGATACTTACGATTTTGCCAGGGCTTGGCCTCGATGGCCCTCCTCTTCGCCGTCGTCGGCGTTGGTGGAGTAGTCCGGAGGAAGGGTCCTTCCTTCTTGACCCTCCGCCCCCCCCAGCTTGGGGCGGCCTTCCTTTCATTCCTCCCCCGCCGGAGGGGAGAGGTTCTTCTTCCTCCTCCTCGCCTTCGGAGGAGGAGTGCTCCTGAGTCATCGGACGATGAATCCGACACCATCGGCGCCGGAACTCTTCGAGTTCCCGTGGCCTTTTCTTGGTTTTCTCGGCACCATGTAAGGTGCCGGAACCAGCAGCCCCGTCAAGCGGGCGACCGCTGGATCTTCGGGTAAAGGAGCCGGACAGTCGATCTGTTCGGTCTTCTTCTGCCATTCCTGTCAAAGGAACGGGAGCTTAGATCCCGCATAGAGTCAAACTATGAAAAACAAGTATCCAATAAAGGGTAAAATAAGTTTACTATGCTGGCTTGGCGCTTCGCGCGGAATCCGCGATCCTCGGTGATGGGAGGGGGAACCTCAGCGCCCTTGAATAGCACCTTCCAGGCATCCTCTTGCGTTGTGTCAGAGAGCCTGGTCAGAGTTTGGTGCTGGACCGGTTTGAACTCCCATAAGTTAAAAGCCCGTCGTTGACATGGGAGGATCCGACGGATGAGCATGACCTGGACTACATTGACGAGTTTAACCTTTTTGTCCACCAGGTCTTGGGCGAGGTTTGGAGTCCGTCCGCTCTTCGAATTACCCCACGACAGCCCTTCTCTTTCAGAGGTGAGCCGTGTGGGGATGCCAGATCGGAATTCGGGGGCCGCTGCCCATTCAGGGTCACGCGGCTCGGTGATGTAGAACCACCCCGATTGCCACCCCTTTATGGTCTCCACGAAGGAGCCCTCGAGCCATGTAACGTTGGGCATCTTGCCCACCATGGCGCCTCCGCACTCCGCTTGCTAGCCGCCCACTACCTTCGGCTTGACATTGAAGGTCTTCAGCCATAAGCCGAAGTGGGGCTTGATGCGGAGGAAGGCCTCGTACACGATGATAAACACCGATATGTTGAGGACGAAGTTCGGGGCCAGATCGTGGAAATCCAGGCCGTAGTAGAACATGAGCCCCCGGACAAATGAGTGAAGAGGGAAACCTAGTCCACGGAGGAAATGGGTGAGGAACACCACCCTCTCATGGGGCCTGGGGGTGGGGATGAGCTGCCCCTTGTCCGGGAGCCGGTGCGCGATGTCGTTAGACAAGTATCCGGACTCCCTCAACTTCTTGATGTGTCCCTCCGTGACGGAGGAGACCATCCACTTGCCTCCTGCTCCGGACATGGCTGGAGAAGGTTGAGGTAAGATGTGCGGACTTGGGCGCTGGAGCTCGAGTGCGCGAAAATGGATAGGCAAAGGAGGAAGAAGGCGTAGATGGAAAAGGTGGATCCTTATCCCCTTATATGGGCGGACGAAACTATGTGCCCCCACCAGCCTGGTAAAACTCGCTTATCTCCCAAGCTCCGTAAATTAATGGCACGGTTGGGTTACCCACGCCCGTATTGATGAGAATCCCAGAATAAGGGGACACGATCTCTGTTTCGACAAGACGTGCCAAGGAAACCGCCTCGCTAAGTGCGCTGAGGTGGGACAGTAAAAATGATTCGAACAAAGGCTTGGCCGTGGTGTGATGTCACGCTATGGTATACGTCAGCAGATTGGATTTGTGTAAATATTATTCTCTCTACGGTGGTATGTGGAACTTATTTTGCAGAGACGGACACTATCCTTGTGTTCAAAATCTTCTATGAAGTATTCGGAGGAGGAACCCGCCTTGCAATGCGAAGACAATCTGCACGCCGGACTAAATCGTCATTGAAGCCTGGTTCGAGGGCTCTTGAGGAGTCTGGATTAGGGGTGTCCGGATGGATGGACTATAACCTTTGGCCGGACTCCTGGACTATGAAGATACAAGATTGAAGACTTCGTCCCGTGTCCGGATGGGACTTTCCTTGGCGTGGAAGGCAAGCTTGGTGATACGGATGTAGATCTCCTCCCATTTGTAACCGACTCTATGTAACTCTAACCCTCTCCGGTGTCTATATAAACCGGAGGGTTTTAGTCCGTAGGACGAACAACAATCATACCATAGGCTAGCTTCTAGGGTTTAGCCTCTCTGATCTCGTGGTAGATCTACTCTTGTACTACCCATATCATCCATATTAATCAAGCAGGAGTAGGGTTTTACCACCATCCAGAGGGCCCGAACCTGGGTAAAAACATCGTGTCCCTACTCCTGTTACCATCCGCCTAGACGCACAGTTCGGGACCCCCTACCCGAGATCCGCCGGTTTTGACACCGACAGTTGTGTTAGCGGAAACGAGGCAATCAGATATGCGGGCTTTAAAACTTTTGCTTAGTCATTGGAGCTTTATACTGGGGAAGCTAGCTGTCGGTGTCAAAACCGCGGATCTCGGTAGGGGGTCCCGAACTGTGCATCTAGGCGGATGGTAACAGAGACAAGGGACACGATGTTTTACCCAGGTTCGGGCCCTCTTGATGGAGGTAAAACCCTACTCCCGCTTGATTAATATTGATGATATGGGTAGTACAAGAGTAGATCTACCACGAGATCGAGAGGCTAAACCCTAGAAGCTAGCCTATGGTATGATTGTTGCTCGCCCCACGGATTAAAACCCTCCGGTTTATATAGATACCGAGAGGGCTAGGGTTACACAGAGTCGGTTACAATGGGAGGAGATCTACATATCCGTATCGCCAAGCTTGCCTTCCACGCCAAGGAAAGTTCCATCCGGACATGGGACGAAGTCTTCAATCTTGTATCTTCCTAGTCCAGGAGTCCGGCCAAAGGTTATAGTCCGGCTATCCGGACACCTCCTAATCCAGGACTCCCTCAGTAGCCCCTGAACCAGGCTTCAATGACGACAAGTTCGGTGCGCAGATTGTCTTCGGCATTGCAAGGCGGGTTCCTCCTCCGAATACTTCATAGAAGATTTTGAACACTAGGACAGTGTTCGGCTCTGCAAAATAAGTTCCACATACTACCGTAGAGAGAATATTATTTTCACAAATCTAATCTGCTGACGTATTCCGCAGCGTGACATCACACCATGGCTAAGCCTTTATTCGAATCGTTTTTACTGTCCCATCTCAGCGCGTTTAGTGAGGCGGTTTCCTTGGCACGTCTTGTCGAAGCAGAGATCGTGTCCCCTTATTCCGGGATTCTCATTAATACGGGCGTGGGTAACCCAATCGGGCCTGCTAAGCACGCCTCCCCATCGGCGAGTCCAAACGGTCACGGGAAGGCTCTTGGTATTCAACCTCTTTATAAAGAGACCAACACTCTACTCCTTTCTTTCAATCTCAATCGAATCCGCCCTCGCCTCGGTTCCAACACCCAAAGCTCCAGATTCAGCGCCTGCACCTTCAATGATGTCCGCTCCGACCTTCAAGGCGGTGGATGCCTTCCCGTTACGGAATAAGACGTGCTAAAGCTAAGAGATGCTGTATTTAACCGGCGAAATTTCAGATAGGCTGCCTGCTCAAGGGCAGGTTATTCCTACTCCCAAGCCCGGTGAGAGTGGTGTTCACAGATCACTTCCTTCGGGGCTAGGCTTCCGACGGACCCCTTCGTGAGGGGGCTCATGTTTTATTATGGGTTGGAATTTCACGACTTGGATCCGGAGTCCATCCTCCACATCTCATCGTTCATTGTCGTGTGCGAAGCCTTCCTCCGCATTATCCCTCACTTCGGATTGTGGCTTAAGACCTTCAAAGTGGAGCCGAATATGATCAAGGGGCAGCAAGCGGAGTGCGGAGGGGCTGTTATAAGCAAGAATGCTGACACTCCATGGCCCGAGGGCTCTTTTCAAGAGGAGTTCAGCTTATGGCAACGAGAGTGGTTTTATATCACAGCTCCCAGGGGCACCAAGTGGGTGGCGCCACCTGCCTTTCGCTCGGGTCCTCCACCACGGCTGGCGTCATGGGTCAATAAAGGGCTCGACTGGGGGCCGTCCAAGGACGTGCCCTTGTTGCAGGGCCGCATTCAAGATCTCCTGGAAAGAGACATCAACCTGGCCGTAGTGACACAGGTCATGTTGATTAGCCGCACTTTGCCCTGCAAACGCCGCTCCTCCGCCTGTGGGAGTTTAATCTGGAGGGACCACGAGCTCTCCAACACTTTACGGGCGCGACGCCCATGGAGATGTACAAATTGTTCTTCGGATCACAGGCAATGTGTCCGGACTCGACCGAGGACGCAGGTCTGAGCTGCAATCGCCCGAATACTCAAGTAAGTAGCCCTGTACCCGGACACGCTATCTGTATATTTATCATAAAATTGCCCTTAAAAGAGATGTCCCTTAAACAGGAGTGGATAGCGAAAGCAAAGCTAATTAGGTGTCCGGCCCCCTCCCTGAGACCACGCCAGATCCCGTGTTGACCAGGATGCTGGAGGTTGCGCCCTTGGAAGAAGGCGAAGGGGGGAGCAAGGAAGCTACCGCCTCCCCGAAGGAGGCCGTCCGGAAAGGAGGAATCGAGGATCCCTCCATCCAGGGGAAGAAGATGACCGCCTCTGAAGACCCAGAGACCATGATCTCAAAAGCGGGGGAAGAAATCTTCGTCAGAGGGTCCTGCGCCGGGAGGTGCCTTGACTGCACTGTGCCCTCAAGGGGATCAGCCCTCCAGCGAGCCGTAAGTAGAGAGGGGAGTTTTAAAATAAGAGACATCCTATTCTATTCCTGAGAAAGATAACTGAATTTTTACCTTGTAGTTCGGATCTCAGCCCTTCTTAGCAGAGCTCATCTTCAGGGGATCTTCGTCCGGAGATGATGGAGAGCGAAACGCCTCCCCCTGCCGTACCACCTTGCGAGGCGGGCGACCCTAAGGTGTCGTCACGGAGGGTTTCTCCGAATCCGGCAGGGTCGGAAAGCGGCCATATGGCTCCCCAAAGCCCTCCATGTCCGGCCTTCAAAAAGGCCATCGGACGAGTCCGCACCGTCCGGCACGGTCGAGGAGCTGAAGGATCTGCTCGGGCGGCGCCTATTCAGAAGAACACCGTGCATTGATGGGCACGGTGATTGAAAGGATTTCATCCGCGGAGAGCGGGTTGCACGAGGCCGTCAGGAGTTTACTGACAGGTTTTGAGGTACACAAAATGATGCACCTTTTGACAGTTCCGCATATAAAAGATGCGCCCTGTATAGATAGTAGCCCCTGAGACTCGGTGCGTTGTCAAAAATGATAGCGCGCCGAGGATCATAATCCCAGGTATAATATGTCGCTCTTCCTATGTAGGTGGCGAAGTGTCCGATGGCTAGCTGGACTGATGAATTTGCCGAGCTAAAGCAGCAACTTGACGTGGCGGATGCCGACATCGCACTTGTCAACAAGCGGCTGGACGAGTCACAAGGTATGCAATTTCTCTGCGGACACCTGGTAAGGGGGCTTGATGCCCGTGCCTTACAACATGTATGCTTGATGCAGATGGTGCCGCTGCCATGGAGAACCTTCGGGCGGAACTTGCCCGAGCCAAGGAGCAGGCCAGAAAAAGTGATGCGGCTGCCTTAAAGGCGACCGAAGAGCTGAAAGCCGAACAGGCTGCTCACTGCCGAAGCAGGAAGGAAATGGCCGAGATGGCTGCGAAGTTGAAGGATGCTGCCGACCGCTGCAAGCTTCTTGAAAAAGAAGATCAGGCGGAACAGAAGGACTTGAAGAAGGCCACTACCGAGGCCAAGGATGCTCGCTCTGCAATGAGAGCCATGAAGCAGGAGCTACGTCAGGCCGGAGATATCGCGGTTGGAAAGCCCTTTATGCTGCGGATGAAGTTTGGGGATCCTAAATATGCTCAGTTGGACCGGCTGTGGAGTGCGGCGGATACGTATCTGGATTTGGCGGCAAGTGCCGCGGACGCAGCCGAACACTTCCGAGATCAACAGGATCACAAAGTGGAAAAGCTTTTTTGGTCGCAGTTCCACAATCCAGAGCGCCCACTTCCATTAACCGAGCGTTTGGCCGAATGGGCGGAGCTGAATAGGTTATCCGGAATCGCCATGAAGGATGTCGTGAGTCATCTCTGGCCGGAAAGGCCCGAGCCGAAGAGTTATTTTAGTTTGGTGCAGCAGTTCCTTGGTGCGGTGCCGCATATCAGTGCAATGAAGAGGTCAACATGTATAGAGGGTGAGCGGATGGCTCTTGCCCGTGTCAAGACATACTGGGCGGAGATGAAGGCCACCGACGTTGCATCCCAAGATTCGGACGGGAGCCGAGTACCTGCCGAGCACTATTTTCAGGAAGTTCTGCAGGGAGCTCGTTTAGTAGAGACGCAGTGCTCGAAGGATATTATGTTCGAATAACATGTATTATTGTAAAACAATGTTTCGATGGAATACAAAAGCTTTTTATACTTGTGCCTGCAAGAATTAAAATACCTCCTGTGCGGCCGTTAATGTATATGTGTATATAACCTGAAAGATGGCAGTCTTTGGCTTCAGCCCCCACGCATATAATGCGGGGGTGTTCGCAGAAGGCGCATTTTCACACTTGATCCAACGTCTTGGTCCTATAAAGGAGGTGATAGCACAGCGAACTAGGCAACCGGACTATAATGCTTTATCACTTTCACTTAGCCATAGGAGTTTGACAGTGGGCCTACTATATAGCCCCTAGGGGCACCGCGCTCGCCCGAATTCGGGGCGCGTGTGTGCCTGACCGGGAAACAGCCCTTCGTTAATGCGGAGGAATCCTAAAGATTCCGGTGGGTCATTGAGTGGTTGACCAGTCTCACGCTATATCATGACAGTCAGTTTTCGGCTTTCTCTACTGAGGTGCTCGCGTGGCCGAACCGGGGCACAATCGCAGTAGTTCTCCTGGTGCCGCCTTAGCCGATAGAGCGGAACGTAAGGCATCAAAACACAGGAGCCGGGCAAACCCTACATTTGACCAAAGACATGATTCGGAGCTGATGCATATAAGGCCAAACTCGCGACGCCGAACACTCCCTAAGGTATTCGGTCTTTATGAAAACGGGCTGAACAACGCCCTTAGTAATAAGCCCCTAGTGTCCAGGTACGCGCAAGATCCTGACGTGGCTGATGCCAAGATGCTAGCCTCCACCTCAGTTGTATCAAGAAACCGGGGGATGTGTATCAACAAGAGACAGTAAAAAAGGTTTACGCAGGGTCTTAATCTGAAAAGAATCCTTGGAACGGGTCCCTACTGCACGTCTGCGCCTGTGTCTCTGTTGTGCCGTATCCTGGACGGGTGTAGCACGGTGTTCAACTTAGTTGAAAAAGATCGTGCGAAAATGTACGTTATATTAAATAAACAAAGTACAATTTAAAAAATGAATAAAATTGAGCTTTATTGTCTCTTGTTGTACATGCGCGGAGCCCCTTGAATGGGGGTATGCGGCTAGTAAGACCTTGTATGTTTACGCCGGACTCGTCTAGCCATGTCCGGGGTCTGAACGACCTGTTTAGGTGCTATGATCAGTGAAGCCGGCTTAGTGTGTGGCTGTTAAGGCAGCCGCACAATCTTCCGCGCTCGAGGAACACTCGATATTTCCCTTTAATGAGATTATGCCTCGCGGACCGGGCATTTTAAGTATAAGAGATGCATAATGTGGTATTGCGTTAAAGCGGGCGAAAGCTTCGTGTCCCAGTAGTGCTTGATAGCTACTTGTAAATGGGGCGATGTGGAAGGTTAGCTTTTCGCGGCGGAAGTTGTCGGGTGAGCCGAACATAACTTCTAGCAGGAGAGAGCCCGTACAATGGGCATCTGGGCCTTGCGTTACCCCTTGAAAGGAAGTGTTGCTATGGCGAAATGCTGTTGGGTCTATCCCCATTTTGCGGATTGTGTCCTGATATAGCAGGTTTAAGCTGCTGCCGCCGTCCATTAGGACTTGTGTAAAGTGGAGTCCGTCGATTATCAGATCTAATACCAAGGCAGTCCAGCCTGCGTTCCGGATACTTCTAGAGTAATCCTGTTGGTCGAAGGTGATTGGTTGTAACAACCAGTGGCGGGACTCCTCTGGGATAGGCCGTATGGCGCGTATCTCTATAGGCGCCACTATGTTTTTACCTTTTGTCACGTGAAGTGAGTTTACTGTTTTGACTTCTTGTGGGAATTCTTTTGTTTTCCGGTGCTCTGCTTGTGGGGTTTGTCATCGTCCTCACTTGGTGTGTCGAGCCCCTTGTGTTCGGCGTTGAGTTTGCCGGATTGCTTGAAGACCCAACAATCTCTGTGGGTATGGTTTGCAGGCTTCCCGGGGGTACTGTGGATTTGACATATCTTGTCCAAGATTTTGTTTAGGTTAGATAGCTCGTCCCTGTTATCCTTGAGGGGCAGCTTTTTCTGATTCTGCCGAGAGCTTTTGAATCCGGCGTTGACTCCGGCGTCGCGGTTTCCCGTTTCCATCCCTAACTTCGGATCTACTTGGGTCGCTGGTACTGCATCTTGCCAACCAGCTATCCTCTCCTGTGCAAAAGCGGGCCATGAGGCTTGTTAATGCGGCCATTGTCCTTAGCTTTTCTTGGCCGAGGTGTCTGGCGAGCCATTCGTCTCGAACGCTGTGTTTCAAAGGTGCTAAGGCTTCAGCGTCCGGACAGTCGACTATCTGGTTCTTTTTAGTAAGAAATCTGTTCCAGAGTTTCCGGGCTGACTCTCCGGGTTGTTGAGTTATATGACTTAAATCATCTGCATCCGGAGGTCAGACATAGGTCCCTTGAAAATTTGCCCGAAAAGCATCCTCGAGCTCTTCCCAACTTCCAATGGTGTTTTCGGAAGGCTTTTAAGCCAATGCCGGCTGGCCCTTTGAGCTTGAGGGTAAGTATTTTATGGCGTGGAGGTCATCTCCTCTAGCCATGTGTATGTGGAGGATGTAATCCTCAATCCGCACTCTGTGGTCTGTGTTTTGTCGTATGCCTCTATGTTTACGGGCTTGAATCCCACTGGAAATTCATGATCCAGCACCTCATTGGTGAAATATAGGGGGTGTGCGGCACCCCTATATCTTGGTGTACCATGATGTTCGGATATTTGATGCATTGCATTGCTTACTAGAGCTTGCTTTCTTGGCCCATAGATAGATCTGGCTGGGCCATCTTTTTGATGTGAATCCTTGTGCGGATCGCGTGCCGGCTTGTGTGCGGCGTCCTTTGTTGCACTATGTTGGCCATGGGGTCGTTTACCCGACCGGGTGGCTTCCTTATTTCTTGATTGCGGAGGCTCTAAAGCCTCATCATCAAATTCCGGCAGTAATTTTCGCTTCGGATAGCTCTTTGTGTGGCGACTGTCACCGTATTTGTCTGTGGTGTTGAGTACTTTGCTCCATCTAATTCTGAGTGCATCTTCCGCTGTTTTGAGCTTCCGCTTCTGCTTTTTCAGGCTACGTGCAGTGGCGACGAGCCTTTTGTGGAGGTTCTTCTGCTCCAGCAACTTGTCCGACGTGAGGTAGTCCGGACTGTTGTCTTTGCCGGGGACGGGTTGTTTATCCAAGTTGCCCTGTTCGGACGGTTGCTCGATGGCGTGTTCGTCGTCCGCCGGTTCGCCCTGCTCTATGGCTGGGTCTCTGCCGAGGTGGGGTTTGAGCGCGCCACGCCACCGCTTTGTTCGCCGAGGAACGATCCTCGCGCCCCCTTGTTCCTCGTCGTCGTTTCTTTTAGGTGTGTCCACCATATATACATCGTGGGATGAGGTGGTTGTCCGGTGCCCTATAGGCGCTGATTCCTGTTTGTCTCCTACATTGTCGTCCAAACCGTCGATGTCTTCGGAGTCGAAGTCGAGCATGTCGGTTAAATCATCGACAGTGGCTACGAAGTGGGTGGTGGGTGGGCTTTGAATTTCTTGGTCGTCCGCATCCCAACTTTGCTGGCCATAGTCCGGCCAGGGCTCTCCTGATAGAGAGAGACTTTAGTGAATTCAGAATGTCGCCGAAGAGCGAGTGCTGAAAGATGTCCGCGGCGGTGAACTCCATGATCGGCGCCCAATCGGATTCGATTGGCAGGGGCGCGGAAGGTTTGGAGTCCGGCACCTTGGAGTCACGAGCTTCGCAAGGACATGTATGGTGTTCGGCTCGATCACCATAGAGATTGCAGCCCCTGAGGCGGCGTGCAGCCACCCATCCTCGACATGCAATCGGCTCGAGCTAAGGGTCGAGGCGGACATCGTGCGGCCTCCGTGACACTGTTCGGCAGCAGAGCTAGATCATGCCCATCGTGACAGTGCGGCGCGCTTGGCTGTGGCTCGAACCCGTCGAAGATCAAGTCTCCCCGGACGTCGACCGTGTAGTTCAAACTTCCAAATCTGATCTGATGGCCAGGGGCGTAGCTTTCGATCTGCTTTAGATGGCCAAGCGAATTGGCCCGCAGTGCAAAGCCGCCGAATACGAAGATCTGTCCGGGGAGAAAAATGTCACCCTGGACCGCATCATTGTTGATGATCGGAGGAGCCATCGGGCCTAAAGGTGACGACACAGAGGAACTCTCAATGAAAGCACCAATGTCGGTGTCAAAACCGGTGGATCTCGGGTAGGGGGTCCCAAACTGTGCGTCTAGGCGGATGGTAACAGGAGACAAGGGACACGATGTTTTTACCCACGTTCGGGCCCTCTCGATGGAGGTAAAACCCTACTCCTGCTTGATTAATATTGATGATATGGGTAGTACAAGAGTAGATCTACCACGAGATCAGAGAGGCTAAATGTCACGCCCAAGATGCAACCCTATCCAAAAGGAACTCGAAGGTCCCACCAAGGATAGAAGCGCATCTTGAAGACGCTTTTGCAAGGTGGATATCATTACATCAACATTACATAATAGATGGGGATACATACATAAGGCACAAATGCCACAAGAATACATCAACATCAAATCATACAAGATCAACATCCGACTACGGATGAAACATAAACAGAAGCTCAAACGACATCCACCCTGCTAGCCCAGGCTGCCGACCTGGAACCTATCCCCTGATCGAAGAAGGAGCAGAAGAAGAACTCCAATACAAGTAAACATCGCTCTCACGTCATGATCATCACATAACCTGTACCTGCAACTGGTGGTGTAGTAATCTGTGAGCCACGAGGACTCAACAATCCCATTACCATGGGTATCAAGACTAGCAAAGCTTAAAGGGAAAAGGAAGGGGCAAAGTGGTGAGGTTGCAGCAGCGGCTAAGCATATATGGTGGCTAACATACGCAAATGAGAGCGAGAAGAGAAACAAAGGAACGGTCGTCAACTAGTAATGATCAAGAAGTGATCCTGAACTCCTACTTACGTCAAACATAACCCAGAAACCGTGTTCTCCTCTCGATCAACCCCGAAAAGAGACACTCACGGTTACGCACACGGTTGGTGTATTTTAGAAGAGTTTGCTTCAAGTTTACTACAACCGGACATTAACAAATTCCCATCTGCCACATAACCGCGGGCACGGCTCTTGAAAGTTTATACCCTGCAGGGGTGTCCCAACTTAGCCCATGATAAGCTCTCGCGATCAACGAAGGATATTCCTTCTCCCCGGGAAGACCCGACCAGTCTCGGAATCCCGGCTACAAGACATTTCTACAGCAATAAAACAAGACCAGCAAGACCTCCCGGCATGCCGACATCCTAATAGTAGCCGCGCGTATCTCGTCTCAGGCCACGACCGGATAAGCTAAGCATACAGGTACCGACCTAACCCAAGTTGCCAAGGGATGGTCCCGCACGGTGCTCTAGTTTGACTAACGCTTAGACAAGCACTGGCCGGGGGGTAATAAAGATGACCCTTGGGATGCGCGACTCCCAAGGGAAAAAGGTAATAGGTCAGGCAAATGGTAAAACCAATGTTGGGCCTTGCTGGAAAAGTCTTATTCAAAGCGACTTGTCAAGGGGGTCCCATAAATCACCCGACCGCGTTAGGGACGCAAAAATCCGGGAACATAATACTGATATGACGGAAACTAGGGCGGCAAGAGTGGTACAAAACACCAGGCATAAGGCCGAGCCTTCCACCCTTTACCAAGTATATAGATGCATTAATTAAATAAGATATATTGTGATATCCCAACAAGTAAACATGTTCCAACAAGGAACAACATCTCCATGTTCCAACAAGGAACAAACTTCATCTTCACCTGCAACTACCAACGCTATAAGAGGGGCTGAGCAAAGCGGTAACATAGCCAAACAACGGTTTGCTAGGAAGGGTGCAAAAGGTTAGAGGCTGACATGGCAATTTGGGAGGCTTGAGCAGCAAGTGATAGGTAACGCAGCCTAGCGATAGAACGAAGCAACTAGCATAGCAATGATAGTAGTGAGATCCAGGGTAGCGGTCATCTTGCCTGAAATCCCGCAAGGAAGAAGAATGAGTCCATGAAGAAGATGAAGCCATGAAGACGAACCAAGCGTAGACGAACGAATCCTCACGATCGCAACGAAACGGGAACTAACAAGAAGAAGCACACAACATAGTAAACACACCACACATAGACAAGACATGATGGACAACAAACATGATGCATGACGAATCTAGATGAGGCTACTCATGGCAAGAGATGATGCAAACAAGAGCCACATCGAAGCAAGTTTAAATGAGGCCGGAAACAACATAGAACAATTTCGTAAGTCCTCATATGCAAATTTCGAAATTGGTCCAGATCTGAATAAACCTTATGTTCAAGTTGTTAAACAGCAAGTTAAAGAGCACCACGAAGATCTACACGAAATTCTAGTCAAGTTTCATATAAAGTTCATTACATTCGGAGCTACGGCCTAGAAGATATGAGCAAAACAAGTTAAACATGGCATTGATGCAAAATGCATACAAACATCAAGCAAACACCTCAAAACAAGGATGCAACATGATAATATGAAACTACATGCAAAACTAAGCAAGTTTCATATATAGCACACTCAAAACGGAGCAACGGATCAACACATACACTCTATACAAGTTATAGCAACAATCTGTCCAAAACAGCAACTAGGCATATTGCAAGCATCAAAACAACAAGTTACAGCATCCCAACGTAATAACAAAAGGCATGGTCATGATGTACAGGTAAAGCATGACAAAACATGAACACTGAGCTATCTCCAGAAATCACTAGAACATGCTCGAAATGACATGGCAAGATTGCAAATAATAACAGGTTCACAGACTTTGCAGAAAATAACATCAGGTTGCAATGTTTAGAGCAATCAAACAACATGCTACATGAACTTATCATGGCAAACAAAGGCATGACATGATACTACTAAATGCATAGAACAAAAGTCCCTTACTGACCATGAGCCAAAAAGGATCAGAAGATATGATGGCACCCATGTAAACATGACAAGTTATATTACAGATTCATACATTGCAGGAACAACAATAAGTAGGCATGTTGGTGAGCTTGAACCACTCACCACAGAGCAATACATGGCATGGCAAGGCAACTCACAGTAAGAAGACATGGCATAGAAGCTATACATGGCAAGAACAACATCATAGCATGCAAGGATCAACTACAACAACCTTGGCAAAATTGAATAACATGTAAACAATCTGCCAGGAAACATTTTATAGCAAAAGTAGAGCTCGATTGACTCAAGCTAGACTACTCCATAATTGCAAACAAGGGCATGGATGGATAGAGCATGATATGTAGAACAAAACATCCTTAGTGAACATCTCCAGATTATCCATAGAATGACTTGTAGAAGCAGGTCAACATAGCATCATGATATAGCAGATTCAGACATGCAAAACAGCAACAGCAAGTACCCTACTTAACAAGCTTGATGCACTCACTACACAACTCACAAAAATACATGGATAGCACCCCTGTAAAGATTGTATGGCATAGTTCAAAACACATGTAGACATCAACCTCATAGGATGCACACATCAATCATGGCAAAAATGACAAAAGTGCATGTACTGATAAGAATCTGAAACTAACATCACATAGCCCTCTTCTAACAGTATTTCGGGCATCAAGATGAGCTCAAATGTAAAAGATGCAATGAGATGAAATGATGTACTCATCGAGGCGAACAATTTGACATATTACACGCACGAAACAGAGCAATATGAAGAGAGTTATGGCATGATGAATATGGCATGAAAATAACCAAAAATCCTGGGACTTGGCGGGATTTGGACCTCGGGTGGGATTTGGACCTCGGGGAAAAATGGACGACGGGATCCCGCGGGCCGTTTGGATGGTCGGGCGGGTGGATCTCATCCCACCCGCCGGATCCGGCGATGAGGCGGCCGGCGACGGCAGCCGGAGGGCGGGCGGCACCGAGAAGGCCAAGAGGCCGGGCGAGAGGAGCGAAGGCCGGGCGGCGCGGGTCGGGCGCCGGAGGCGACGGGCGGCGGCGGCGCTGCGCAGCGCCATGCGGCGGCGGAGGAGAGGCGCGGCGAGGCGGCGTGAGGCGCCAAGCGCCAGGGCGGCGGGGCCCATGAGCTGGGTTCGGCGCCCATGGGCGGCGTCAGCGTGTCCCGGCCGGAGGGCCAGCGATGGGCCACAAGCGGGCTTCGCGGCGGCGGGCGGGGACGCCACATGGCAGCTCCTGGTTCGCTGAGGCGGCGGCATGACGGGCGGACATGTCCGCGGGTCCGGATGTGTCCGCCATGGAGGAGGAAGAAGCTAGGGTTTGGGGGTTCATCCGCGAATTTCGGAGGGGGTCACTTATTTATAGGTAGGAGGAGCTAGGAAGCTCCAAATGAGGCACGATTTTTGCCCACACGATCGTGATCGAACGACCGAGAGCATGGAGGGGAGTTTGCTGGGTTTTGGGCCACTTTGGGAGGGGTGTTGGGCTGCAAAGAGAAGGAGGCTTTACGGTTACCCAGTTAACCGTTGGAGTACCAAACGACCTCCAAATGGCACGAAACTTGACAGACAGTCTACCGGTGCTATACCAAGGCCGCTTGACAAACCTCGGTCCATTCCGAGACCGTTTAACACCCGCACACGAAAAGAGGTAAAAGGGGGCGCCGGGAGACATAGGAGTGCCGGATTGCAAAACAGACAACGGGGAAAATGCTCGGATGCATGAGACGAACACGTATGCAAATGAGATGCACATGATGACATGATTTAAAATGCAGATGATGACATGGCAAAGTGCAACACGCAAGCAAATGATATGGCAACACCGACGAATAACTGGCAGACACCTGGCGCAACGAATCTGGGGCGTTACACTAAACCCTAGAAGCTAGCCTATGGTATGATTGTTGTTCGTCCTATGGACTAAAACCCTCCGGTTTATATAGACAGCGGAGAGGGTTAGGGTTACATAGAGTCGGTTACAAATGGGAGGAGATCTACATCCGTATCACCAAGCTTGCCTTCCACGCCAAGGAAAGCTCCATCCGGACACGGGACAAAGTCTTCAATCTTGTATCTTCATAGTCCAGGAGTCCGGCCAAAGGTTATAGTCCGGCCATCCGGACACCCCCTAATCCAGAACTCCCTCACTAGCTAAGAGCCCTCGGTTAGTGTTTGGCGACAGCCGAGGTCAAGACGTAAACACTTCGGCCAATGTTATGAACGGCCCGTCATTTAGCATAGTCATCGGATCGCTGACCAGTTTACGCCTATTGTGACAGTCAGTTTTCGGCTTTCTCCACTAAGGTGCTTGACCATGCGAGCTGGAAGCACAATCGCAGTGGTTCTCCCTTTGCACACCTAGCCGAACAAAGCGGAACGTAGGAGGCAAGCACAGGAGCCGGGCAACCCAACTATTGACCGAAGACACAATTCAAAACCGATGCGTATATAGCAATATCTGAGAATGTTTTTGCCGAATCCCTGAAGGTGTCCTGCGTTGCACTGCGAGACTAATGCCGGAAACGCACAAATAGTTTAAAAGTGCCATAGGCTCGAAAAGCCAAAAAACTTATTCAAAAGTTTAATGTCCGAACTAGATCAAGTGTTCGGTGCCAATCCAAAAATTGGACTTTAGAAAAAAAATGGTTCTTCTACCGTGCTTTAACATGACACATCCTATCTCAAGACTTCACGCTGGTCAGCCTACGGCTTCAACCTCCTGTCCCGAAGGCGGAGTACTTCTCATTAGGCCAGTTTAGCAAACTAAACTCTAGCGGTTTTGAGAGAGAAATTAGGCTCCTTAGCTAGCGACCACATACTTGTGTCGAAAAAAGGAATGATAAATAATAACAAAAAACTTTGGAACGACTAAGAAGAAGAGCACTTATTATAAAATGGCTCACATAAATTAAGAGCCCCCAAGTGACTTGGGTAAAAGAATTTTATGTATAATGATTGTATGTACCGAAGTACTTATATCATATCTGTGTTCACCCGAACTTTAAACGCGTCTTAACCGACCGTCGGCTTCTCCCTCTTCGGTCAAGGACCGAAAAGTGTTATGTACTCCACCTGTCGAAAATATCGACGGTGTTTCCTATAACTAGGCAATCAGGCCATAAGGCTGTAACAGACAAAGCGTGCTCAGGGAACTTATGCTATATTACAGACGAAGTGTAAGAAGCATCTTCGAAGAAAATAGTACCCCCACCGATACCTTTCTATGCAAGAGGAAAGGCTTCATGAAGGAAGCCCCCAAGTGAACTGGGTATTTGAACTTGTCCGTCACAAACAAAGTTTGGACAAGGAAAAAATTTTACAAGCAACTTTTTTCCAAAAAAGTATAATGCTTGGTCGAACCGAACACAAGTTAAAAATTTAAAACTTTGAGCATGAACGCAACTTAGCTGGTTAATGTGTTCGATATTGGTGATGCGGTCCGAGCATGATGCGGGACAAGGTTCCATCCCCCAAGCCGGTCCCGAGGTGGCGGAGCAAAGAGCTCGGCACTCCGAAGTGGTGACATAGCACGGTCAATACAGGCCGGCAGAGTGATGCCGAAGTCCCCAGCATGGGGTAATGAAGTGTTGACGAAGCCCCCCGTCCAGCCGAGGTGACGTGGTATGTCAGTACGCCGAGTTGACGATACTGCCCAACCCGGATCATTTTCCTGTGCACAAAAAATAGTGCAAACTAGAGATAATAGTAATGATAATAAAAAAATCGTTGCATAATTAATAATTTATGCAAAGTGAGTAATAAAAGAAATATGGCCTGGCGCCGAAGTCAATGTCGGCGCAGGCGCCGGTGTGATGCGATAAAGGCGTGGCAAAGCCTGAATTCACAGTGTCGGTCCGAGTTCGGATCGGCGTCACGGACTATGTACGGAGATCGACCGAACCGCCATGCGATCCGCCGCACGCGCCACCATTTGATAGACCTGTGTACATATGATGGACAAACCAGAGTAATAATTCCTTGGGAAAAATGAACCCAAACAAGCAAAAAATACTAGGATTAATAGCACCTGGTTTATTTGTTGTAGCAATCCGAAGGAAGGTGATTCCCAAAATTAGGACTCGATCCGCACACCCATTGCCTGATGGGCGATAAAGTGACGGCATGGCAATGCTGGCAAAGGTTAGCTTGCCGAGGCAAAGCCCTCGTTCCAGCTAATCGTGACGAAGCTGGTCGGCTGGTGACGCCAAAGTCACCGGAGTAGGTTGATGAAGAGATGATGAAGCCCCCGGTCCAGCCGAGATGTTGAAGCCTTGATGTCAGCCGATGAGTCGAAGTAGGTCGGCGTGATGGACACCGGCTTCAAGGAGCAACAGTGCGGCCCTGCCGATGCAGGTTGTGACATGGTCAATGCCGGCTTGATGAAGTGACCGTGCGGCGATGCCGGTGTGCCTGCTCCGTGTAATTCGTGGGGCGGCTATGTTGGTGATGATTTATCCTTTGCAATGTTGAACTCTTGTTCGGCTTGCCGAGATGATGATCCGAAGAAGTTGAGCTCGGCTCAACAAAGTGACGACGTGTCTAGCGCAGGTCGGCAGCCGTGGAGCAATATTGCCGGACTGGTTTGACACCAGCATGATGTTGAAGATCATGTTCAAAATATTTTAAAGTTAGTGGGATGTGTTCAGGAACAAAGCACAATACCCCATAAAAAACTTCGTTCAAAAAGGATGTCCGAAATCCCGTTCATAAAAAAGACGAACTCGGGTCGGATTCGTCTTCGCGTAGAAAACAGATCCGAAAAGTGATGCACTAATCGGAATGTTCCCGTAGTTTGGACGGTCGGATCGAGCTGAAATTTTGATGAGTGGTAGATATACGAATTCCGCAGCCGATCAACGGTTGGATCTTCCAAAGGACGTCCGAGCTAGAAGCTGGACACCACTCCCTAAACTCGTCCATATTCTCGTCCAGATTTGATAGGGCTCCGGTATATCACGGATTGCCAGAGATTCCTCCATCGGAACTCGACGAAATTTTCCAGGGTTGTTGTAGACTCAATTCCGCACAAATTCCACCAAGGCAATCGTTAATACGACACTTGAGGAGGCGGTGGCGCCGGACAAAAGTTCGCTGTCCAGAAAAAATAGCACGGTCGCTCGAGGGCAATGTTGACGTTGAGCCCCCGGGCTCCCTGGATGATTCCTCCATGATCTTGATAGAGATCGGAGTTGATGTTGATGAAGGCCCTCATCTGAACATGACGATCGGAGGTAGGGCGCAGTCCTTGGTCGAACCAAGGTGACCAGTCGAGCTGGTGACGAATATGCCGAAGTCGCAGGTGATCTTCAGGCGAGCCATCGACCTTTTGCTGAACACACAGCGGAACTCTCAATGAAAGCACCAATGTCGGTGTCAAAACCGGCGGATCTCGGGTAGGGGTCCTGAGCTGTGCGTCTAAGGCGGATGGTAACAGGAGGCGGGGGACATGATGTTTACCCAGGTTCGGGCCCTCTCGATGGAGGTAATACCCTACTTCCTGCTTGATTGATCTTGATGATATGAGTATTAGAAGAGTTGATCTACCACGAGATCATAGAGGCTAAACCCTAGAAGCTAGCCTATTGTATGATTGTTGTATATCTGATCTATCGACTAGCCTGGCCTGGTTTATATAATGCACCAGAGGCCTAGGACAACAAGAGTCCTAGCCGAATACGCCGGTGGGGGAGGAGTCCTTGTCTTGATCACCAAGTCTTGTGGAATCTTCCTTGTATGCGGCAGCTGTCCGGACTGGCCCATGAGTATACGGCCATGGGGGTCCTCGGCCCAATCTAACAGATCGGGAGATGACGTGGTGAGTACCCCCTAGTACAGGACACCGTCAATGCTCCTTCTTGATTTCTACCTCCGCAGCCTTTAGCATTGCGAAGAGCTCGGGAATTGTCTTACCCATCCCTTGCATATTATAGTTCATCACAAAGCTCTTGTAGATTGGTGGCAGTGATTGAATAATTCTGTCAATGACACTATCATCCGGAAGATTAACTCCCAGTTGAATCAAGTGATTATTATACCCAGACATTTTGAGTATATGTTCACCGACAGAACTATTCTCCTCCATCTTGCAGCAGTAGAACTTATTGGAGACTTCATATCTCTCAATCCGGCATTTGCTTGAAATATTAACTTCAACTCTGGAACATCTCATATGCTCCATGACGTTTAAAACGTCGTTGAAGTCCCGGTTCTAAGCCGTAAAGCATGGCACACTGAACTATCGAGTAGTCATCAGCTTTGCTCTGCTATACGTTCTTAACGTCGTCAGTTGCATCTGCAGCAGGCCTGGCACCCAGCGGTGCTTCCAGGATGTAATTCTTCTATGCAGCAATGAGGATAATCCTCAAGTTACGGACCCAGTCCGTGTAATTGCTACCATCATCTTTCAACTTAGTTTTCTCTAGGAACATATCAAAAATAAAACAGGGGAGCTAAACGCGAGCTATTGATCTACACCATAGATATGCTAATACTACCAGGACTAAGTTCATGATAAATTAAAGTTCAATTAATAATATTACTTAAGAACTCCCACTTAGATAGGCATCCCTCTAGTTATCTAAATGATCACGTGATCCAAATCAACTAAACCATGTCCGATCATCATGTGACATGGAGTAGTTTTCAACGGTTGAACATCACTATTTTGATCATATCTATTATATGATTCACGCTCGACCTTTCGGTCTCCAGTGTTCCGAGGCCATATCTGCATATGCTAGGCTCGTCAAGTTTAACCCAAGTATTCTGCGTGTGCAAAACTGGCTTACACCCGTTGTATTTAAACGTAGAGCTTATCACACCCGATCATCACGTGGTTTCTCGGCACGACGAACTTTCGCAATGGTGCATACTCAGGGAGAACACTTATACCTTGAAATTTAGTGAGGGATCATATTATAATGCTACCGTCAATCAAACAAAAATAAGATGCATAAAGGATAAACATCACATGCAATCAATATAAGTGATATGATATGGCCATCATCATCTTGATCCTTTGATCTCCATCTCCAAAGCACCGTCATGATCACCATCGTCACCGGCTCGACACCTTGATCTCCATCATAGCATCATTGTCATCTCGCCAACTATTGCTTCTACGACTATCGCTACCGCTTAGTGATAAAGTAAAGCAATTACGGGGCGATTGCATTGCATACAATAAAGCGACAACCATATGGCTCCTGCCAGTTGCCGATAACTCCGTTACAGAACATGATCGTCTCATACAATAAAATATAGCATCATGTCCTGACCATATCACATCACAACATGCCCTGCAAAAACAAGTTAGACGTCCTCTACTTTGTTGTTGCAAGTTTTACGTGGCTGCTACGGGGTGAGCAAGAACCGTTCTTACCTACGCATCAAAACCACAACGATATTTCGTCAAGTTAGTGTTGTTTTAACCTTCTCAAGGACCAGGCGTAGCCACACTCGGTTCAACTTAAGTTGGCAAAACTGACACCCGCCAGCCACCTGTGTGCAAAGCACGTCGGTAGAACCAGTCTCGTAAGCGTACGCGTAATGTCGGTCCGGGCTGCTTCATCCAACAATACCGCCAAATCAAAGTATGACATGCTGGTAAGCAGTATGACTAGTATCGTCCACAACTCACTTGTGTTCTACTCGTGCATATAACATCTACGCATAAACCTGGCTCTGATACCACTACTGGGGAACGTAGTAATTTCAAAAACTTTCCTACGCACACGCAAGATCATGGTGATGCATGGTACGTCCATTTTGCATCATGCTTTTATATCGATATTTATTGCATTATGGGTTGTTATTACACATTATGTCAAAATACTTATGCCTATTCTCTCTTATTTTACAAGGTTTACGTAAGGAGGGAGAATGCCGGCAGCTGGAATTCTGGGCTGGAAAAGGAGCAAATATTAGAGACCTATACTGCACAACTCCAAAAGTCCTGAAAATCCACGAAAGTTATTTTTGGAAATAATAAAAAATACTGAGCGGAAGAAATACCAGAGGGGGCCCACACCCTGGCCACGACGGTGGGGGCGTGCCCCCTGCCTCGTGGGCCCCTTGTTGGCCCTCCGGTGCCCATCTTCTGCTATATGAAGTCTTTCATCCGAAGAAAAATCACAAGCAAGCTTTCGGGACGAGACTCCACCGCCACGAGGCGGAACCTTGGCGGAACCAATCTAGGGCTCCGGCAGAGCTGTTCTGCCGGGGACACTTCCCTCCGGGAGGGGTAAATCATCGCCATCACCAACGCTCCTCTCATCAGGAGAGGGCCAATCTCCATCAACATCTTCACCAGCACCATCTCCTCTCAAACCCTAGTTCATCTCTTGTATCCAATTCTTGTCTCTAAGTCCGGGATTGGTACATGTAGGTTGCTAGTAGTGTTGATTACTCCTTGTAGTTGATACTAGTTGGTTTATTTGGTGGAAGATAATATGTTCAGATCCTTTATGCATATTAATACTCCTCTGATTATGAACATGAATATGCTTTGTGAGTAGTTACGTTTGTTCTTGAGGACATGGGAGAAGTCTTGCTATTAGTAGTCATGTGAATTTGGAATTCGTTCGATATTTTGATGAGATGTATGTTGTCTCTCCTCTAGTGGTGTTATGTGAACGTTGACTACATGACACTTCATCATTATTTGGGCCTAGAGGAATGCATTGGGAAGTAATAAGTAGATGATGGGTTGCTAGAGTGACAGAAGCTTAAACCCTAGTTTATGCGTTGCTTCGTAAGGGGCTGATTTGGATCCATATGTTTCATGCTATGGTTAGGTTTACCTTAATACTTCTTTTGTAGTTACGGATGCTTGCAATAGGGGTTAATCATAAGTGGGATGCTTGTCCAAGTAAGGGCAGCACCAAAGCACCGGTCTACCCACATATCAAATTATCAAAGTACCGAACGCGAATCATATGAACGTGTTGAAAACTAGCTTGACGATAATTCCATGTGTCCTCGGGAGCGCTTTTCTCTATATAAGAGTTTGTCCAGGCTTGTCCTTTGCTACAAAAAGGATTGGGCCACCTTGCTGTACTTTATTTACTTTTGTTACTTGTTGCTCGTTACAAATTATCTTATCACAAAACTATCTGTTACCTATTATTTCAGTGCTTGCAGAGAATACCTTGCTGAAAACCGCTTATCATTTCCTTCTGCTCCTCGTTGGGTTCGAGGCTCTTACTTATCGAAAGGACTACAATAGATCCCCTATACTTGTGGGTCATCAAGACTCTTTTCTGGCGCCGTTGCCGGGGAGTGAAGCGCCTTTGGTAGGTGGAATCTGGTAAGGAAAAATTTATATAGTGTGCTGAAATTTACTGTCACTTGTTACTATGGAAAGTAATCCTCTGAGGGGCTTGTTCGGGGTATCTTCACCCCGACCAGTAGAGCAAAGAGTTGCTCCTCAACCTACTGAACCCACTGAAAATGAAAATGTCTATTTTGAGATTCCTTCGGGTATGATAGAAAAACTGCTAGCTAATCCTTTTGCAGGAGACGGAACAATGCATCCTGATAAGCACCTAATATATGTGGATGAAGTTTGTGGATTATTTAAGCTTGTAGGTGTGCCTGATGATGTTATTAAGATGAAGGTCTTCCCTTTATCTTTGAAGGGAGATGCATTGACATGGTATAGGCTATGTGATGATATGGGATCATGGAACTACAAACGATTGAAATTGGAATTTCATCAGATGTATTATCCTATGCATCTTGTTCATCGTGATCACAATTATATATATAATTTCTGGCCTCGCGAAGGAGAAAGCATCGCTCAAGCTTGGGGGAGGCTTAAATCAATGTTATATTCATGCCCCAATCATGAGCTCCCAAGAGAGATAATTATTCAAAAAATTTATGCTCGGCTTTCTGATAACAATCGCACCATGCTCGATACTTCTTGTGCTGGCTCTTTTATGATGAAGACTATTGAATTCAAATGAGATTTATTGGAAAGAATTAAATGCAACTCTGAAGATTGGGACCTCGATGAAGGTAAGGAGTCAGGTATGACACCTAAGTTTGATTGTGTTAAATATTTTATGGATACCGATGTTTTCCGTAAATTTATCACTAAATATGGACTTGACTCTGAGATAGTAGCTTCTTTCTGTGAATATTTTGCTCCCTAGGGAGAAGTGGTTTAAATATCATCCTCCCATAGAAGTAAAAGTAGCTGCACCTACTAAAGCTGAAGAAAAGACTATCACTTATAATGATCCTATTGTTCCTACTGCTTATGTTGAAAAACCACCTTTCCCTGTTAGGATAAAAGATCATGCTAAAGCTTCAACTGTGGTTCGTAAAAGCAATATTAGAACTTATACACCTCCTGAGCAAGTTAAAGTTGAACCTAATATTGCTATTGTTAAAGATCACTTGTCTGATAATATTGATGGGCATGTTATTCATTTCTGTAATAAAACTGCTACAATTGCCAAACCTTGTGCTAAAGATAAACATAGACCTGTGGTAGGCATGCCTGTTATTTATGTTAAAATAGGAGATCATTGTTATCATGGCTTATGTGATATGGGTTCTAGTGCTAGTGCAATACCTATTGACTTACACAAAGAAATTATGCATGATATTGCACCTACTGAGTTAGAAGATATTGATGTATCAATTAAACTTGCCAATAGAGATACTATTTCACCCATGGGAATTGCTAGAGATGTTGAAGTCTTGTGTGGGAAAACTAAATATCCTGTTGGTTTTCTTGTTTTTGGTTCCCCACAAGATAGCTTTTGTCCCATTATATTTGGTAGACCCTTCTTGAACACTATTAATGCTAAGATAGACTACGAAAAGGATGTTGTTACTATTGGTTTAGGTGATATGTCTCATGAGTTTAACTTTTCTAAATTTCGTAGACAATACTGTGAAGAGGAATTGCCTAGTAAAGATGAAATTATTGGTCTTTCTTCTATTGCCGTACCTCCTAATGATCCTTTAGAACAATATTTGCTAGACCACGAAAATGACATGTTTATGAAAGAAAGAAGGGAAATAGATGAAGTATTCTTTAAACAGGAACCCATCCTGAAACACAATTTGCCTGTTGAAATCCTAGGGGATCCTCCTCCACCCAAGGGTGATCCCGTGTTTGAGCTTAAACCGTTACCTGATACTCTTAAATATGCTTATCTTGATTTGAAAAAGATATATCCTGTTATTATTAGTGCTAACCTTTCAGAGCATGAAGAAGAGAGATTATTGAAAACTCTGAAGAAGCACTGTGCTGCTATTGGATACACTCTTGATGATCTTAAGGGCATTAGTCCCACTCTATGCCAACACAAAATAAATTTGGAGAAAGATGCCAAACCAGTTCGTGATCACCAACGACGGCTGAATCCTAAGATGAAAGAAGTGGTAAGAAAGGAAATACTAAAGCTTCTTGAGGCAGGTATTATTTATCCCGTTGCAGATCGTCAGTGGATAAGTCATGTCCATGGTGTCCCTAAGAAGGGAGGTATTACTGTCGTTCCTAACGATAAAGATGAATTGATCCCGCAAAGAATTATTACAGGTTATAGGATGGTAATTGATTTACGCAAATTAAATAAGGCTACTAAAAAGATCATTACCCCTTACCTTTTATTGATCAAATGCTAGAAAGATTATCCAAACATACACATTTTTGCTTTCTAGATGGTTACTCTGGTTTCTCTCAAATACCTGTGTCAGCCGATGATCAATCAAAGACCACTTTACTTGCCCTTTCGGTACTTTTGCTTATAGACATATGCCTTTTGTTTTATGTCATGCACCTGCTACCTTTCAAAGATGCATGATGGCTATATTCTCTGACTTTTGTGAAAAGATATGTGAGGTTTTCATGGATGATTTCTCCGTTTATGGATCCTCTTTTGATGATTGCTTGAGCAACCTTGATCGAGTTTTGCAGAGATGTGAAGAAACTAATCTTGTCTTGAATTGGGAGAAGTGCCACTTTATGGTTAATGAAGGTATTGTCTTGGGGCTTAAAATTTCTGAAAGAGGTATTGAAGTTGATAAAGCCAAGGTTGATGCTATTGAAAAGATGCCATGTCCCAAGGACATCAAAGGTATAAGAAGTTTCCTTGGTCATGCTGGTTTTTATAGGAGGTTCATTAAAGACTTCTCAAAAATTTCTTGGCCTCTGACTAATTTATTACAAAAAGATATACCATTTGTCTTTGATGTTGATTGTGTAGAAGCATTTGAAATACTTAAGAAAGCATTGATCTCCGCACCTATCGTTCATCCACCTAATTGGAATTTACCTTTTGAAATTATGTGTGATGCTAGTGATTATGCTATAGGTGCTGTTCTAGGGCAAAGATTTGATAAGAAATTAAATGTTATTCAATATGCTAGTAAAACTCTAGACAATGCTCAGAGAAATTATGCTACTACCGAAAAAGAATTCTTAGCAGTTGTATTTGCTTGTGATAAGTTCAGACCTTATATTGTTGATTCTAAAGTAACTATTCACACTGATCATGCTGCTATTAAATATCTTATGGAAAAGAAAGATGCTAAACCTAGACTTATTAGATGGGTTCTCTTGCTACAAGTATTTGATTTGCATATTATTGATAGAAAGGGAGCTGAGAACCCCGTTGCAGACAACTTGTCTAGGTTAGAAAATGTTCTTGATGACCCACAACCTATTGATGATAGGTTTCCTGATGAACAATTAAATGTCATAAATGCTTCTCGTACTGCTCCATGGTATGCTGATTATGCTAATTACATTGTTGCTAAATTTATACCACCTAGTTTCACATACCAGCAAAAGAAAAAGTTCTTCTATGATTTGAGACATTACTTTTGGGATGACCCACATCTTTATAAAGAAGGAGTAGATGGTGTTATTAGACGTTGTGTACCTGAGCATGAACAGGAACAGATCCTACGCAAGTGTCACTCCGAGGCTTATGGAGGACACCACGCTGGAGATAGAACTGCACATAAGGTATTGTAATCCGTTTTTATTGGCCTACTCCCTTCAAGGATGCCCGTAAGTTTGTCTTATCTTGCGATGAATGTCAAAGAATTGGTAATATTAGTAGACATCAAGAAATGCCTATGAATTATTCACCTGTTATTGAACCATTCGATGTTTGGGGCTTTGATTATATGGGACCTTTTCCTGCCTCTAATGGATATACACATATTTTAGTTGCTGTTGATTATGTTACTAAGTGGGTAGAAGCTATTCCAACTAGTAGTGCTGATCATAACACCTCTATTAAAATGCTTAAAGAAGTTATTTTTACGAGGTTTGGAGTCCCTAGATATTTAATGACTGATGGTGGTTCACATTTTATTCATGGTGCTTTCCGTAAAATGCTTGCTAAGTATGATGTTAATCATAGAATTGCATATCCTTATCACCCACAGTCTAGTGGTCAAGTAGAATTGAGCAATAGAGAGCTCAAACTAATTTTGCAAAAGACTGTTAATAGATCTAGAAAGAATTGGTCCAAGAAACTTGATGATGCATTATGGGCCTATAGAACAACATATAAAAATCCTATGGGTACATCTCCGTATAAAATAGTTTATGGAAAAGCATGTCATTTACCTCTCGAACTAGAACATAAGGCATATTGGGCCATTAAAGAGCTCAACTATGATTTCAAACTTGCCGGTGAGAAGAGCTCATTTGACATTAGCTCACTTGATGAATGGAGAACCCAAGCCTATGAGAATGCCAAGTTGTTTAAAGAAAAAGTTAAAAGATGGCATGACAAAAGGATACAAAAGCGTGAGTTTAATGTAGGTGATTATGTATTGCTATACAACTCTCGTTTAAGATTTTTTGCAGGGAAACTTCTCTCTTGTAGCGACCCGACCTCAGACGGTCAAGCCTCTCACGTATTCTTGTGCCATCCTCGGATCAAGATCTTTGGCACACACAAGACATTAATGTATATATCAAAGTGCAATCACATCTATAAATAACGTAAAATGATATATACCTCATAATAATCAGCGGAAACAATCAAACGGGTGTGGAGTCCCATCAACGCCATCGACAGGTTGAGTGTAGACCGTAACCCTGTATCGTAACTCTTACTCATCGAGGAAATATCTGCAACATGATACGTTGCAGCCGTGTAGGTCAGTACATTGAATGTACCGGCAAGATCACAACATGAGAAAACAGATGATAAAACTATACTATATGCAATATGGCTTTATGGCTCAGATATCGAATTTTGTTTATGTAAAAGCTGGTTTTATTTTACCTACATCAAAGGAATAAAATGAAGCCTGTACTATGGAGTTTTTTCTGTCATGACATGGTTCCGCCAACCGATGTCTCATAGCCCAAAATCATCATAAGTTGCCCACAATTAAGTTATCAATCCGTGTTGAGAGTTCGAAATAGATCCAAGTCCAGATGCTCAAATTGTCCGTAACGGGACACGGCTAATCGATTAGGTTATAACCCTCTGCAGAGGTTTGTACACTTTACCCGCAAGATTCGATCCTCTCTTTACGTTCTCGCACTTCAGAGTGTTTGAGAACAAGATGATCGAAACATGGTCTTCCAAAGAGTTCCTCGACCACCGTCCGTACTCAACCCATCCTACCGTAGTTCTACATCTTCTAGTACCGCCCCAGCCAGAGTCACAACTAAGGTCAACCAAGCCAGAGCCCATAATGACTTGCGGTTGCACAGTAAGCTTCCGGCGTGAAGTATTCCTCCGTCTCTTTGAGTCTGGGTGAAGCTTTCCGCAAGATGTCATGGCGCTTCTCCATGCATCCCGCCAACCACTGGTTTCTCCAGGTGCCCGTCAATCGCCCTTCACCCAAGAGTGTGTATTGAATTCTTGTCTCGAGTCTTGAAGTCTTGAGGCCTTGAAGATGCAGTCCTTGCAGATTCCATCATGGAGTTGTCGTCATTGACGTAGATCCTCCATTCTCACACCACTCCCGAGCACTCATACCAACCCCGTCTACTATAGCGTAGCATTAAAATAAATAACGTCTCGGGCTTGGTAACAGGGTGATGGGTTCCTACCTCATGCATACTACTCAACTACAAGAATCAATAACACTACTGGAGGGTGGTTGCAAGGATGCCACTAAATGCAATAAAACATAGGTACGGAAGCATGGTCAAAGTGAACTTGCCTTGTTGACGATCTTCGAAAACTAGGGATTCGTAGTAGCAAGCTTCGCACTCCGGAAATTCTACCGAGGCAAAAAATAACTATAATAAGCACATATCATAACATAACATAACAAAGTAACACACCAAAACCAACAAAGCAAAACCCAAAGGGAAAACTTAAAGAAAAAACAACTCAAAGTTTTCCTACTTCAAATAACAACAAAAATAGTTTTATATAACAAAAATTTCTTAACATCACCTAATCATGGTTTTATGTTAACTAAACAGAAAATATTTCATTAAGCAACTAGGAGCAAAAAGAATTAAATAAAATCTATTATGAAACTCCCGAATAAGCAAAACAAGCTTTAATTCAAATCTGATCTAACTCAATTTTTATAAATCCAAACATAGACAAATTATATATTTTGGAAACTAAAAGAAAATTGTGATCTAATGCAAAAGAATCAGCATCATTGGACTTCTAGATCAAAAGTTATAAGCTAAACAAGAACGGAACTAAATCTGTTACGGAAATAAATCTGAAAACGAAAACGGCGACGTGGCGAGATTTGATTGGTTGTCGGTGTGCGCGTTTAGGCTATCTAGAGGACGGCCGCACATTTGAAGAAAAGGGTTTGGCTATTAAGTGATCTATTTGGGGCCTTAGGATCAAGATCTAACGGTGGTACGGGAATAGACAAAAGAAAGAGAAAAAAACAACAAGGAGTTACCTGTACGTGAGGCAGAGATGGCAGGAAGGAGACGGCGATGTGGAGGGCTGCTCCGGCGAGGGGGCGAGGTCGCCGGCGAGGGTGGGGGTGGCGGAGGAGGGGTCGGCGCTGGGAAGGTTCCAGAGAGCTCCCGTGAGCGTTCTAGGCAGGAAAAGGAGGACGGTGGCGAGAAGGCTACGGGCAGGGAGGGGGCGTGGTGATGGGAAAAATGGAACGAGGAGAGGGAGGGGTTTTATAGGCGGTCTCGGGAGGCGCTGGGATGGAAAGACGAGGGAGATCGGGAAGGTGGAGTTTCTGTCTCCATGGATATGGAAAGCTTCAGAACGTGAGAGGAAACAGAGGAAGGAGATGATCTCTTGTTGGGCTAGAATAGGAAAGTGCTTAATGGGCCAGGTTTTTCCTAATAAAACGATTCCATTCCTATTTTTAAAATTAGGAAACTAAAACAATAGAAAGGAAATCAAATCAATTCGAATAAAGAGTTTTTATATACTAAAATTATCAGAAAAATAAAATGTAGATGATGAGCATTATTCCACGGCCAAAATAAAACTTAAAAAATATGTTTTTCAGAAAATCCCTAAAGGCTTTATTTCTTTTTGCAAATAATTTTTAAATAAAACTTTGGTTTTCTTGGCTCAAATATTTTCAAAATGCCCTGATTTTGGAGGGTCATTTTCCTCCGCTCTTTCTTGCTTGCAAAAATTTATTTTTCGGGTATTTCTCGGGAAGAAAAATAGAGAAGCAAGTGCAAATATTTGAAAGAATTAAATTGCAAAACTCCGTTCAAATTCTTTATAGTTGAAGAAGTCATGTCATCTTCTCTCATTGATTTTAATAGGATGAATTTGAATTTACCGGAGAAGGGGAAAGTCATTTTATTCCCTCTCTTTCAAAAGTTTTTGAAAAGGTTCAAATTTCACTCAAGTTTAATTCACTCAAGCAAACAAACAAACAATTCAATTAATTCTATTAACATTCCAAAATTTGGGATGTTACAAACCTCCCACACTTAAAATGAATCTCGTCCTCGAGTTTCGAAGAGGCTAGCAAGAAAAGGTTAGGGTTGGGGCCTTCTAGCAAATGTCTTGGTCAGAAAGGTCAGGGGTGCTACCACACTTAAAAACAAGGTCATGGTTCCAATAAACTTAGATATTTCCTCTGGAGGGCTGACAATGTATGTCTCTTCACATATCTTACAATAGCTCCTTCATTAAAGCTCTTACATCGAAAGCATAGAGTTTTCCTCAAAAGCTTGGGTCGGTTCGTCAAAGTTGAAGTTCGTCCGAGACCGGATCTTCTTAGCTGATGGGTCTGTGTCCATTCTAAACAACTATCAAACACTCATGGTGGTCTACAATTTATGGTTTTCTCCTGCAGAAAACGGGTCTGGTTGAACCTCACCGTATAACCTACGTTTCGCAACGGTTGCTGTAATGGGGTTCCATCGTCCTACCATTTTATGGTTTTATGGCTTATCGCGTCGACACTCTTCTAAGTTTTTCAAGGCTCTCTGATTTTCCATCAACATATGATAGTTCATGATAGAAGTCTCCGGTATGGGGGCCAATCCATCCCGTACTCGAATCATTACCACATAATGTAAACAAAGGAATCACGATTCTAACACTTGGGCATACTCACAAGCATTGCAGAATTTCTCTTCTCAACGAACTTAGTTCGGATAATTCCATTGATTCTGCAAGCTGAACAAAACATCTATCGTTACTTCACCACTCTTAGGTTTTTGCATAATCTCCTACGAAACGTATGCTGATTGGACTGCTGATTCCTCCAATTTATTCCTTTATCAAGGTTATATCAGTTTCCTTTAAAATCCACGGGCCCGTGGGTTATGGCCCACTTCAACACTAGTGCAGCTTTAACTCATCCTTGGAGTAACTCTCTTGGTACACCTCCTTTAAATCCAGTAGTACTATGTTTCTTCATACCATCATATCAAAGCAAAATTCCAACTTATTTTGTCCAGCTTCCTTCTATGAACCGTCATGAATAACACATTTCTTTCTTCATTGATCCTGTGGCTTTACGGAGTACTATGACACCAAAGAAAAATTGCACTAGCTTATCCATAAATCTCATTATTTTCATATCAATCTTTTATTACATCCTTAACCATTTTTCGTGAATCCATATTCCAAAAAGTTTATTACAAATGCTGCCACCCACATGGTTCGGTATGGTCAGACATTACTTCCAACTTTATCCATCTTTCCTCCTTGAGGACTCTTCAGTCCCCTCGAATTGTGCGTCATGTGCCTTGAAATCTTCAATCTTCGTTTCATCGTGGTGGCCTTGAGCTTCACCTCCATCATCTCTGTATGTACTTCGCTTAGGTATTCCCGAGTATAACGGAGTCTTGCTTCAAGTATTTCTCGATCGGCGATGGCTTCCATGGCTGCTTCACGAACAGCATCGAAGAAAGTTGCTTGTGGCACACGTGAAATGAAAAAGTACTGCCCCATCATCTTTGGGCAAACTCCTTTCAAATGGTGGAGGTGTACCTCCACATACCAAACTTCCACTCCCTTTTGCATGAAGGGTAGCCTTTGTAGACTGCATCTCCTTCAAGGTGAATATGCTTCATCATGTCCTTCAGGATCTTCGGGTAATCATGATCACTTGCCAGGGTCATGATCGTTTCCGGACCTTTAAGGAAGGACTCATAAAGGGTTGTCATCTGCATGTGTAGGATATGAGGGGTGCTCAGAACAAGGAAAGTATCTCCATGGGGAAATTGCAATTGTCTCCAGAAAAGTTTGGTGTTCAGTTGTCCATGGGTTCAAGATTTCGGGGTCTGGTTGAGATAGAAAGGGAAAGCAATTACCCACTCATCAACAAAATTATCGCTTGTAATGGGCCGTTCTTCTAGGGTTTCGTTTCTAAGTCCTCGCTTTCTTCGGTCTTCAATGCTCGGAGTTTCCAATTCTCGATGTTGTTCCCATATGAAGGCCTGCTACCATTCTTCCGTAACTTACGCCTCTCATGGTTGAAATAAATACAAACCTACGAATATCGCATCTATCCAACCATTCAATAAACACACAAAATAATAGCAACCAAGCATTCATTTATTCAATCAATACTACAGATCGCCACCCACATAATTTGGCATGGTCGATACTTAAATCGAGGTGGCGTTCATCTTTATTTCTCTCATGGTGGAGTACTACTAATTTATGGGTTTTCTGTGGACTTGATCTCTTCCAGTTCTTTCCGCTAGATTTTCCCCGTCGACTCGGAGTTTCTTGTGACGACCTGTATGTCCCGAAGTTGTTCCTTGAGCTTCGGATTTCAACGTCCTTTGCATGAGACATGGTCCTGCTGTTCTTCGCCTCTGACGATTCTCGAGATCTCGAGGTTCTCCTCCTCCAAATTGTTTACCTTCACCCCCGAGTCTTGACCTCTTCTCGTAGTGCTTCATTGTCAAACAAGGCTTCCGGAGGTCCATCCAAGATTCTTGACGATTGTTCCAGATCCTGATTGTACACTAAAATGGGGAAAACTTCATCTTCTGTGCTTCCGTCAAGGCAATAGTTGCTCCATCAAACTTCTGCCATCCCATCCTTCCAAAGAAGTGTGGGTTTAGTGCAGCATGATGACGATAGCATAAACGTGCAATAGCATCATGGACGGCAGTGTTGATGCCCATATCACAGTCACCATTTATAGTTCCGAAGATGATGTCTGCAGTCTTGGGGGCTTCTTTACGACCAAAAACTTGGGTCTTGACTCCCCACGATCTGGACGTCCTCTTAGTTGCCTTGATCTCAGGTATCGGTAACTTCAGCAGCCTGACTAGTTCCACAAGGAAGGGGCCTCCAAGAACCTTCTCGTAGTGTTCTCTTTGTTCGTAATGTAGCTCTCCATCTATAGTTTGAAATAAGGAGGGCTCGATAAAAGGAATCAGGTGTTACGAGAGTAGTACAAAACAAGGGTTATTCCCATTGAGGTCTCCATATTACTAAGTCCTTTCCTAGGGTCACGTTCTACAGCCAACATGTGCTCGATACCATTTCAGAGCGACCCGACCTCGACGGTCAAGCCTACGTATTCTTGTGCCATCCTCGGATCAAGATATCTTTGCACACACAAGACATTAATGTATATATCAAAGTGCAATCACATGTATAAATAACGAAAATGATATATACCTCATAATAATCAGCGGAAACAATCAAACGGGTGTGGAGTCCCATCAACGCCATCGGCAGGTTGAGTGTAGACCGTAACCACAGATCATAACTCTTACTCATCGAGGAAATATCTGCAACATGATACGTTGCAGCCGTGTAGGTCAAGACATTGAATGTACCGCAAGATCACAACATGAGAAAACAGATGATAAAACTATACTATATGCAATATGGCTTTATGGCTCAGATCTGAATTTTGTTTGCGTAAAAGCTGGTTTTATTTTACCTACATCAAAGGAATAAAATGAAGCCTGTACTATGGAGGTTTTTTCTGTCATGACATGGTTCCGCCAACCGATGTCTCATAGCCCAAAATCATCATAAGTTGCCCACAATTAAGTTATCAATCCGTGTTGAGAGTTCCAAATAGATCCAAGTCCAGATGCTCAAATTGTCCGTAATCGGGACACGGCTAATCGATTAGGTTATAACCCTCTGCAGAGGTTTGTACACTTTACCCGCAAGATTCGATCCTCTCTTTACGTTCTCGCACTTCAGAGTGTTTGAGAACAAGATGATCAAACATGGTCTTCCAAAGAGTTCCTCGACCACCGTCGGTACTCAACCCATCCTACCGTAGTTCTACATCTGCTAGTACCGCCCCAGCCAGAGTCACAACTAAGGTCAACCAAGCCAGAGCCCATAATGACTTGCGGTTGCACGTAAGCTTCCGGCGTGAAGTATTCCTCCGTCTCTTTGAGTCTGGGTGAAGCTTTCCGCAAGATGTCATGGCGCTTCTCCATGCATCCCGCCAACCACTGGTTTCTCCAGGTGCCCACAACCGCCCTTCACCCAAGTGTGTATTGAATTCTTGTCTCGAGTCTTGAAGTCTTGAGGCCTTGAAGATGCAGTCCTTGCAGATTCCATCATGGAGTTGTCGTCATTGACGTAGATCCTCCATTCTCACACCACTCCCGAGCACTCATACCAACCCCGTCTACTATAGCGTAGCATTAAAATAAATAACGTCCCGGGCTTGGTAACAGGGTGATGGGTTCCTACCTCATGCATACTACTCAACTACAAGAATCAATAACACTACTGGAGGGTGGTTGCAAGGATGCCACTAAATGCAATAAAACATAGGTACGAAAGCATGGTCAAAGTGAACTTGCCTTGTTGACGATCTTCGAAAACTAGGGATTCTTAGTAGCAAGCTTCGCACTCCGGAAATTCTACCGAGGCAAAAAATAACTATAATAAGCACATAGCATAACATAACATAACAAAGTAACACACCAAAACCAACAAAGCAAAACCCAAAGGGAAAACTTAAAGAAAAAACAACTCAAAGTTTTCCTACTTCAAATAACAACAAAAATAGTTTTATATAACAAAAATTTCTTAACATCACCTAATCATGGTTTTATGTTAACTAAACAGAAAATATTTCATTAAGCAACTAGGAGCAAAAAGAATTAAATAAAAATCTATTATGAAACTCCCGAATAAGCAAAACAAGCTTTAATTCAAATCTGATCTAACTCAATTTTATAAATCCAAACATAGACAAATTATATATTTTGGAAACTACAAGAAAATTGTGATCTAACTCAAAAAGAATCAGCATCATTGGACTTCTAGATCAAAAGTTATAAGCTAAACAAGAACGGAACTAAATCTGTTACGGAAATAAATCTGAAAACGAAAACGGCGACGTGGCGAGATTTGATTGGTTGTCGGGTGTGCGCGTTTTAGGCTATCTAGAGGACGGCCGCACATTTGAAGAAAAGGGTTTGGCTATTAAGTGATCTATTTGGGGCCTTAGGATCAAGATCTAACGGTGGTACGGGAATAGACAAAAGAAAGAGAAAAAAACAACAACAACAAGGGAGTTACCTGTACGTGAGGCAGAGATGGCAGGAAGGAGACGGCGATGTGGAGGGCTGCTCCGGCGAGGGGGCGAGGTCGCCGGCAAGGGTGGGGTTGGCGGAGGAGGGGGTCGGCGCTTGGGAAGGTTCCAGGAGAGCTCCTGGTGAGCGTTTCTAGGCAGGAAAAGGAGGACGGTGGCGAGAAGGCTACGGGCAGGGAGGGGGTGTGGTGATGGGAAAAATGGAACGAGGAGAGGGAGGGGGTTTTATAGGCGGTCTCGGGAGGCGCTGGGATGGAAAGACGAGGGAGATCGGGAAGGTGGATTTTCCTGTCTCCATGGATATGGAAAGCTTCAGAACGTGAGAGGAAACAGAGGAAGGAGATGATCTCTTGTTGGGCTAGAATAGGAAAGTGCTTAATGGGCCAGGTTTTTCCTAATAAAACGATTCCATTCCTATTTTTAAAATTAGGAAACTAAAACAATAGAAAGGGAAATCAAATCAATTCGAATAAAGAGTTTTATATACTAAAATTATCAGAAAAATAAAATGTAGATGATGAGCATTATTCCACGGCCAAAATAAAACTTAAAAAATATGTTTTCAGAAAATCCCTAAAGGCTTTATTTCTTTTTGCAAATAATTTTAAATAAAACTTTGGTTTTCTTGGCTCAAATATTTTCAAAAATGCCCCTGATTTTGGAGGGTCATTTTCCTCCGCTCTTTCTTGCTTGCAAGAATTTATTTTCGGGTATTTCTCGGGAAGAAAAATAGAGAAGCAAGTGCAAATATTTGAAAGAATTAAATTGCAAAACTCCGTTCAAATTCTTTATAGTTGAAGAAGTCATGTCATCTTCTCTCATTGATTTTAATAGGATGAATTTGAATTTACCGGAGAAGGGGAAAGTCATTTTATTCCCTCTCTTTCGAAAGTTTTTGAAAAGGTTCAAATTTCACTCAAGTTTAATTCACTCAAGCAAACAAACAAACAATTCAATTAATTCTATTAACATTCCAAAATTTGGGATGTTACATCTCTAAATGGGAAGGTCCTTACATCATCGAGGAGGTCTATCGTTCAGGTGCCATAAAAATCAACAACTTCGAAGGCACAAATCCGAAGGTGGTGAACGGTCAAAGAATCAAACATTATATCTTAGTTAATCCCATAAATGTTGAAACCAATGTTATTGAAACCGTGACCCCGGGGGAATACATAAGGGACACTTTTCGGAACGTTTCAGACTCCGAAAAGGAATAGGCATGTGGTACGGTAAGTAAACCGACTCCAAAACAGTTCTAATGGCAATTTTTCTCCGTTTTGGAATATTTAGAAAAATAGAAAAATAGGAAGCAGTCCGGGAAGGACACGAGGCCTCCACGAGGGTGGAGGGCGCGCCCCCTGCCTCGTGGGCACCCCGTGCACTCTCCGGACTCCGTTTTCTTGCATGATACGTATTTCGGTCGGTAAAAATTCATTATATAATATCCCGAAGGTTTTGACTCCTGTATCACGCAAATATCCTCTATTTCGTTTTGAGCTGTTTTTCTGACAGATCTAGATCTCATGACGTCTCCAAGCGCACCCAAGGACAAGTTCTTCGAGAAGGTCATCAACCCTTACCTCGCGGAGGTGCTCAAACGGTCAAGTCTCTGTGCTTTAGTGTCATCCCTGGATCGGTAATGCTGACACACACAGTACTCGAGGACTTATTACAGAGTAGCAATCACACACTTATTACATCGAATGTCTCAAAAGAGAACTTATTACAATAAATATGGCTTAAGGCCATCTAATACGATAACAGCGGAAGGCTTGGAAGATAAAGTGAGTCCATCAACTCCAACGGCATAGCTGAGCTGCACGACAACGACCTAACGAACCTTACTCCTCGTCTGAAAAGTCTGCAACATAATACGTTACAGTCCCAAAACGGGTCAGCACATGGAATATGCTGGCAATATAACACAGTGGAGCAAGAACAGAATGATGCTATCACTACATGCATATTTGGCTGGTGGAAAGCTCTATGGTTATAGTTTTTGCGAAAAGCCAATTTTTCCCTACAAAGGAATAGATTTTGATTTAACTATCATGGTAGTTGATACATCATTGAGAAGGTTCCTCCAACTCAATCCCAATTAAAGTAATTATCAACCCAACAATATTAATTTAGAGTGATGAGATACTTAAGATACTCCAGGTACTAGATACTCCAGATTGTCCATAACCGGGGACACGGCTAACCATGATTAGATTGTACACTCTGCAGAGGTTTGCGCACTTTTCTCGACAAGACTCGATCGCCTCCATTGGATTTCTCGCACTACATGGTGTTTGAGAAACGGATGACCGAGACACAGTCTTTCAGAAACATTAACTCTCTACTCCGGGCAGACCATACCAAACCTACAACCCTCTACCCGCTGATCCAACTCTTCAAGAGGTTCACTTAACTTACTCAACTATGCAAGAGCCCATAATATCTTGTGGCTACACACGGAAGTTTCTAGCATGAAATTATCTCAGTTCCCTTTGAGCCTGGGTTGCGGTCCATAGGAAGATCACACGGAACACCGAGATTTCCAAAAATACAGGCGACACTGGATTCTCCAGGTGCCTCAATCCACCCAGATGTGTATTTAAGTTGCCACCTTAAGTTGAACCATTAATTAACTAACTCACATCTGTTATGGATTTCATGCACCCAAACCACGTCTACGAGCATAGCATAGCAATATAAGCAATGCGTAGAAGTAACTCCCAAGGGTTTGATATAACAGGGCAATAGGTTCTACCTCAACAACTAGTTCCCAACCCACATGTTATTGACATCCTAATCATGCAATGTTCGAGGATTGAACTAATGCATAAAAACTGGGTATGGAAAGAGTATGATCAATGTGTTACTTGCCTTGCTGACGATCCGCAAAACCTAGGGACTCGTAGTAGCACGCTTCGCACTCCGGGAATTCTATCGCAAACAAACAATAGCATGCATAAGCAATCAAGCAAATATGCATGGGAAAAACTCAAATAAGAAGAATTGACCAGAAAGTTCAACTTAAGAACTCCGGTTTGCAAAAAGAATCAAATCAAACGGAGCAACGAAACTCAAACTACGAAAGAAACAAGACCCGTTTACTAATCTGAACTAAAGTCAAATTTTACAGTACCAAAATCTTGTCCAAGTTGATTAAACAGAAAGCGGGTTTCATGACGAAGATCCAAGCGCTTGAATCGCCTGATTCCGATAAACGAGCGAAAAGATAAACTGGAACGAAAATCGGATCAGAAATCGCGATCGAAAATAATCACGGAAAAATCCGAGAAAAAGAAAACTGACGAACAGGCTAACGAACGAGCGTTCGTTGTCTGTAACTATCGAGCGAAAACCGTTCGTTAAAATGAACGTACAGACAAACGTCCACTAAGTAGATAAACCAGGAAAAACCGGCGAACCGATCTAAAAAAATGAACTAGGGTTTTAAAAAAACCGAATCGGTTTTCTAACGGCGGCGGCGAACGGTGACGTTACCTCCGGCGAAGCTACGACGAGGTAGGGCTACAGCGGCGGGGTGGCGGGGCTGCGGCGAGGGGCGACGACAGCGGCGAGGCGCGGCAGAGGCGGCGGTGCGGCGTTGCGGTGGCGAGGATCGGGCGGCGGGGTTGGTGGTGGTGGCGGGGTCCGGGGAGTATTTAAGAGGGGGGGGGGGCGACTTGGAGGAGGGGACAAGGCGGCGAGGAGGAGGAGTCCGACTCGGAGTCCGGTCCGAGTCGGCGGCGGCGGCGCGCGGTCTCAAGGTGGGAGACGGCAGCGCCGGGAAGGTGGGCCGGCTCGGCTGGGCCTCGGCCTAGTCGGGCGCTGGATTTTTTAAACAATTTCGCCGAACAGAAAATAAATCCTAGAAAATAAAATAAAAGTCTAAAAATGCGAAAACAAATTTTCACCATCTAAATAAAATATTTAGAACAAGATGAACATTTTCTTGGCCCCTAAATGCAATTTTGAAAAACGTGCAATTTTTCTAATGCAAATAAAATTGCGATAAAATTCGAATAAAATCTAATATTTGATTTTAATATTTCCCCAATATTTCAATTATTTGGGAGAAGTCATATTATCTCCTCTCATATATTTTAATATGAAATATTTTTCGGAGAGAAAAATAATTAAAACCAAGATCCTCGTTTCAATATTTGATAAAAATCAAATATGAAAGCCGGGAAATCCCCAACTCTCTCCGAGGGTCCTTGAGTTGCTTAGGATTTCGAGGATCGCGAAACGAAAAATGCAATAAAATATGATATGCATGAATGATCTATGTATAACATTCCAAATTGAAAATTTGGGATTTTACAAACCAACCCCCCTTAATATGAATATCGCCCTCGAGATTCGGGTTGGCTAGAAAATATGTGTGGGTGGTCTTTGCGAAGATCATCCTCTCGTTCCCAGGTGGCTTCATCCTCGGTATGGTGGCTCCACTGAACTTTGCAAAACTTGATAACCTTGCTGCGGGTGATTCGACTGGCAAACTCAAGAATCTTGACTGGCTTCTCCTTATAAGTCAAATTACTGTCCAACTGAATCACCTCCAAGGGTACTGTATCTCTTAACGGTGTATCGGCCATCTCAGCATGACACTTCTTCAACTGTGAAACGTGAAACACATCATGCACTCCCGACGGTCCTTCAGGTAACTCCAATTTGTAGGCAACTTCTCCCATACGTTCCAAAACACGATATGGTCCTACAAATCTCGGGGCTAACTTTCCCTTAGCTCCAAAACGTTTCACTCCTCGCAAGGGTGATACTCGCAGATATGCTCTATCTCCAATTTCATAGGTTACCTCCTTGCGTTTCAAATCTGCATAACTCTTCTGTCTGGACTGAGCTATTTTCAGTCTATCTCGAATCATCTTAACTTTCTCTTCAGACTCCTTGATCAAGTCCGGTCCAAACAACTGTCGGTCTCCTACTTCATCCCACATCAGTGGCGTTCTGCACCTTCGTCCATACAGGGCTTCGAACGGTCCCATCTTCAAACTGGCTTGGTAACTATTGTTGTATGAGAACTCTGCGTAAGGCAAATTGTCATCCCAACTAGATCCATAATGTAGCACACTGGCTCTCAACATGTCCTCCAGAATCTGGTTAACTCTCTCGGTCTGCCCATCCGTCTGCGGGTGGAATGTTGTACTGAACTCCAATCTCATTCCCAAAGTCTGGTGCAGCTGATGCCAAAACTTTGAGGTAAACTGTGTTCCTCTATCTGATACGATGGTCCTCGGAACTCCATGCAGACATACGATCCTGGTCATATATATCTTGGCCAACTTTGCACTTGTATAAGTTGTTTTCACTGGGATAAAGTGTGCCACTTTGGTCAAGCGATCAACTACTACCCGTACAGAATCATATCCTGATTTGGTCCTGGGCAATCCGGTGATAAAATCCATGCCAAGCTTATCCAACTTCCATTCGAGTATCGGCATAGGCTGTAACAATCCTGCTGGCTTTTGATGCTCTGCCTTCACTCTCTGGCATACATCACATACGGCTACATACTCGGCAATATCCTTCTTCATACCCGTCCACCAGAAACATTCCTTCAAATCCAAATACATCTTGGTGTTCCCAGGGTGTATCGAGTATGGTGGGTCATGATCCTCCTGAAGTATTAACTTCCTGATCTCTGTGTTATTGGGCACATAAACACGGTCCTCAAACCATAAGGTGTCGTGCTCATCCTCAGGAAAACCTTTGGCCTTTCCTTTGCTCAATCTCTCTTTTATCTCGGCAATCTCTTTGTCATCCTTTTGAGCTTCTCGAATCCTTCCTAACAATGTAGACTGAACCTCCATTGTTGCAACAAAACCTCTAGGAACAATCTCCAATCGAAGTTCCCTGAGATCCTCTGCTAACTCCTTTGGTAATCTCATACTCTCTAGGATATTAGCATAACCCTTCCGGATCAAAGCGTCTGCTACGATGTTGGCCTTTCCTGGATGATAGTGCAGCTTCATGTCATAATCCTTTATAAGCTCCACCCATCTCCTCTGCCTAAGGTTCAACTCCTTCTGTGTGAAGATGTACTTCAAACTCTTATGATCCGTGTACACATCACAACGGTTCCCAATAAGGTAATGTCTCCAAGTTTTCAATGCATGCACTAAGGCTGCTAACTCCAAATCATGCGTGGCATAATTCAATTCGTGCGGTTTTACTTGTCGTGAGGCATACGAAACAACTCTTCTGTCCTGCATAAGCACACTTCCAAGTCCTAAGCGAGAGGCATCGCAATACACTTGGAAATCCTTACGTATATCTGGCAGTGTTAGCACTGGGGCTGTAGTCAAACGTTTCTTTAACTCCTGGAAACTTGCCTCACAATCTTCCGTCCAATTAAACTTGGTATCCTTCTTCAATAACTCCGTCATCGGCTTCGCAATCTTGGAAAAATTCTCAATGAATCTCTGATAGTATCCTGCGAGTCCAAGAAAACTGCGGATCTCGCTAACTGAAGTGGGTGCCAACCATTCAGTGACTGACTGAACCTTGGTGGGGTCTACTGCTATACCTTCTCCCGATATAACATGTCCAAGGAATCCGACTTCCTTCAACCAAAACTCGCATTTGCTGAACTTGGCATACAACTGGTGTTCCCTGAGTTTCTCGAGAACTAAACGCAAGTGGGTGCCAACCATTCAGTGACTGACTGAACCTTGGTGGGGTCTACTGCTATACCTTCTCCCGATATAACATGTCCAAGGAATCCGACTTCCTTCAACCAAAACTCGCATTTGCTGAACTTGGCATACAACTGGTGTTCCCTGAGTTTCTCGAGAACTAAACGCAAATGCTCCTTGTTCTCCTCTTCATTCTTTGAGTATACCATTATATCATCAATAAACACCACAACAAACTTGTCCAAATATTCCATGAACACCTTTTTCATCATGCTCATGAAGTAGGCAGAGGCGTTAGTCAGTCCAAATGACATGACCGTATATTCATACAACCCGTACCGTGTGGTGAATGTTGTCTTTGGTATATCCTTCTCTCGAATCTTCAACTGGTGGTATCCTGATCGCAGATCGATCTTTGAAAACACCTTAGCTCCTTGCAGATGGTCAAACAAATCATTGATCATCGGCAGTGGGTACTTGTTCAGAATCGTCACCTCATTCAAGGCACGATAATCAACAACCATTCTTAGAGACTTATCCTTCTTCTCAACCAAAAGTACTGGGGCTCCCCATGGTGATGAACTCCGTCGAATGTAACCTTTCTCCAATAACTCCTTGATCCGTTTCTTAATCTCCTCCAGATCATTTGCGGGCATCTGATAGGGTCTCTTTGATATTGGCCCGGTACCTGGCAATAGCTCTATCAAAAACTCGATATCTCGATCTGGTGGCATGCCTGGTAACTCCTCTGGGAAAACATCTGGGTAATCCTTCACTACAGGCACTTCCTCCTAAACAACTTCCGTGAGGGTATTCACTTGGCTCCTCCTAGGCACATCGCTAGATACATACTTGATCCTTTTTCCCTCCGGGGTGGTGAGATAAATCGACTTACTAGCACAGTCAATGCTTCCTCCATACTTTGACATCCAGTCCGTACCTAATATCACATCGAATCCTTGTGACTCCAAGATTATTAGGTCGGACGAAAAAACATGGCTACCAATGGTTAGGGGTATCTGGTCGCACCATCGACTAGCCATATACTCTGCTCCAGGTGAACTCACTAAAAGAGGGGTCCTAAGGGTTTGGGTTGGTAGTCTAAATTTATCCATGAATCCCCTTGATATGTATGAATGCGATGCACCAGTATCAAAAAGAACAAGAGCGGTAAATGACTTAACCAAAAACTTACCTATAACTGTGTCTGGCTGCTCTTCAACCTCCTCCACGTTAACGTGGTTCACTTGTACTTCGTTGAATGGATTGGGCTTCTTCCCAGCGCTTTCATTTCCGTTTCCATTCCTTCCTTCAGGGCACTCCGTGGCATAGTGTCCAGTCTTCCCGCGCTTATAGCAAGTAATGTGACTTAGATCTCTTTTGGCGGGTGTGGCTGGATTGGAGCGGTTCTGATTGTTGTTTGTTCTGTTACCATTCCCATTCTTAGAACCATTGTGGTTATGTGATCCTCCTCCGGTGTGGTTATGACCTCCATGGTTATGAACAAGTCCTCCCGAGTTCGGGGTGTTGGAAATATGCCCTAGAGGCAATAATAAAATGGTTATTATTATATTTCTTTGTTCATGATAATTGTCTATTATTCATGCTATAATTGTGTTATCCGGAAATCCTAATACATGTGTGAATATATAGACCACAAAATGTCCTAGTGAGCCTCTAGTTGACTAGCTCGTTGATCAACAGATAGTCATGGTTTCCTGACTATGGACATTGGATGTCATTGATAACGGGATCACATCATTAGGAGAATGATGTGATGGACAAGACCCAATCCTAAGCATAGCACAAGATCGTGTAGTTCGTTTGCTAGAGCTTTTCCAAATGTCAAGTACCATTTCCTTAGACCATGAGATTGTGCAACTCCCGGGTACCGTAGGAGTGCTTTGGGTGTGCCAAACGTCACAAGGTAACTGGGTGGCTATAAAGGTGCACTGCGGGTATCTCCGAAAGTGCCTGTTGGGTTGGCATGAATCGAGACTGGGATTTGTCACTCTGTATGACGGAGAGGTATCTCTGGGCCCACTCGGTAATGCATCATCATGATGAGCTCAATGTGACCAAGTGTCTGGTCACGGGATCATGCATTACGGTACGAATAAAGTGACTTGCCGGTAACGAGATTGAACAAGGTATTGGGATACTGACGATCGAGTCTCGGGCAAGTAACGTACCGATTAACAAAGGGAATTGTATATGGGATTGATTGAATCCTCGACATCGTGGTTCATCCGATGAGATCATCGAGGAGCATGTAGAGCCAACATGGGTATCCAGATCCGCTGTTGGTTATTGACCGAGAGTCGTCTCGGTCATGTTCAGATGTCTCCGAACCCGTCTGATCTACACACTTAAGGTTCGGTGACGCTAGGGTTGTAGAGATATTAGTATGCAGTAACCCGAAAGTTGTTTGGAGTCCCGGATGAGATCCCGGACGTCACGAGGAGTTCTGAAATGGTCCGGAGGTAAAGATTTATATATAGGAAGTCAAGTTTCGGCCATCGGGAAAGTTTCGGGGGTCATCGGTATTGTACCGGGACCACCGGAAGGGTCCTGGTCCACCGGTGGGGCCACCTATCCGGAGGGCCCCATGGGCTGAAGTGGGAGGGAACCAGCCTGGTGGGCTGGTGCGCGCCCCTTGGGCCTCCCCCTGCGCCTAGGGCAGGAAACCCTAGGGGTGGGGGCGCCCCCCTTGGCTTGGGGGGCAAGCCACCCCCTTGGCCGCCGCCCCCCCTTGGAGATCAGATCTCCTAGGGCCGGCGCCCCCCCAGGGGGCCTATATATAGTGGGGGGGGGGGAGGGAGGGAGGGCAGCCTCACTCTAGCCCCTGGCGCCTCCCTCTCCCTCCCAACACCTCCTCCTCCTCCGTAGAGCTTGGCGAAGCCCTGCCGAGATCCCCGCTGCATCCACCACCACACCGTCGTGCTGCTGGATCTCCATCAACCTCTCCCTCTCCCTTGCTGGATCAAGAAGGAGGAGACGTCTTCCCCAACCGTACGTGTGTTGAACGCGGAGGTGCCGTCCGTTCGGCGCTCGGTCATCGGTGATTTGGATCACGACGAGTATGACTCCATCAACCCCGTTCTCTTGAACGCTTTCGCTCGCGATCTACAAGGGTATGTAGATGCACTCCTTTTACCCTCATTGCTAGATAACTCCATAGATTGATCTTGGTGATGCGTAGAAATTTTTTGATTTCTGCTACGTTCCCCAACAGTGGCATCATGAGCTAGGTCTATGCGTAGTTAATATGCACGAGTAGAACACAAAGCAGTTGTGGGCGTAGATGTTGTCAATTTTCTTGCCACTACTAGTCTTATCTTGCTTCAGCGGCATCGTGGATGAAGCGGCCCGGACCGACCTTACACGTACGCTTACGTGAGACAGGTTCCACCGACTGACATGCACTAGTTGCATAAGGTGGCTAGCGGGTGTCTGTCTCTCCCACTTTAGTTGGAGCGGATTCGATGAAAAGGATCCTTATGAAGGGTAAATAGAAATTGGCATATCACGTTGTGGTTTTACGTAGGTAAGAAACGTTCTTGCTAGAAACCTATAGAAGCCACGTAAAAACATGCAACAACAATTAGAGGACGTCTAACTTGTTTTTGCAGCATGTGCCTTGTGATGTGATATGGCCAAAAGATGTGATGAATGATATATGTGATGTATGAGATTGATCATGTTCTTGTAATAGGAATCACGACTTGCATGTCGGTGAGTATGACAGCCGGCAGGAGCCATAGGAGTTGTCTTTATTTTTTGTATGACCTGCGTGTCATTGAATAACACCATGTAAATTACTTTACTTTATTGCTAAACGTGTTAGCCATAGAAGTAGAAGTAATCGTTGGCGTGACAACTTCATGAAGACACGATGATGGAGATCATGATGATGGAGATCATGGTGTCATGCCGGTGACGAAGATGATCATGGCACCCCTAAGATGGAGATCAAAGGAGCAATATGATATTGGCCATATCATGTCACTATTTGATTGCATGAGATGTTTATCATGTTTTGCTTCTTAATTGCTTAGTACGACGGTAGTAAATAAGATGATCCCTTATAATAATTTCAAGAAAGTGTTCCCCCTAACTGTGCACCATTGCGAAGGTTCGTTGTTTCGAAGCACCACGTGATGATCGGGTGTGATAGATTCTAACATTCGAATACAACGGGTGTAAGCCAGATTTACACACGCAATACACTTTGGTTGACTTGACAAGCCTAGCATGTACAGACATGGCCTCGGAACACGGAAGACCGAAAGGTCGAGCATGAGTCGTATAGAAGATACGATCAACATAAAGATGTTCACCGACGTTGACTAGTCCGTCTCACGTGATGATCGGACACGGCCTAGTTGACTCGGATCATGTTTCACTTAGATGACTAGAGAGATGTCTATCTGAGTGGGAGTTCATTGAATAATTTGATTAGATGAACTTAATTATCATGAACTTAGTCTAAAATCTTTACAATATGTCTTGTAGATCAAATGGCCCACGCCAATGTTGCCCTTAACTTCAACGCGTTCCAAGAGAAAACCAAGCTGAAAGATGATTGCAGCAACTATACGGACTGGGTCCGGAACCTGAGGATCATCCTCATAGCTGCCAAGAAAGATTATGTCCTAGAAGCACCGCTAGGTGAAGCACCCATCCCAGAGAACCAAGACGTTATGAACGCTTGGCAGTCTCGTGCTGATGATTACTCCCTCGTTCAGTGCGGCATGCTTTACAGCTTAGAACTGGGGCTCCAAAAGCGTTTTGAGCAACACGGAGCATATGAGATGTTCGAAGAGCTGAAAATGGTTTTCCAAGCTCATGCCCGGGTCGAGAGATATGAAGCCTCCGACAAGTTCTTCAGCTGTAAGATGGAGGAAAGTAGTTCTGTCAGTGAGCACATATTCAAAATGTCTGGGTTGCACAACCGCTTGACTCAGCTGGGAGTTAATCTCCCGGATGACGCGGTCATTGACAGGATGCTTCAGTCGCTTCCACCGAGCTACAAGAGCTTTGTGATGAACTTCAATATGCAGGGGATGGAAAAGACCATTCCTGAGGTATATTCAATGCTGAAATCAGCGGAGGTGGAGATCAAAAAGGAACATCAAGTCTTGATGGTGAATAAAACCACTAAGTTTAAGAAAGGCAAGGGTAAGAAGAACTTCAAGAAGGACGGCAAGGAAGTTGCCGCGCCCGTTAAGCCAATTGTCGGGAAGAAGCCAAAGAATGGACCCAAGCCTGAGACTGAGTGCTTTTATTGTAAGGGAAGTGGTCACTGGAAGCGGAACTGCCCCAAATACTTAGCGGACAAGAAGGCCGGCAACACTAAAGGTATATGTGACATACATGTAATTGATGTGTACCTTACCAGTACTCGTAGTAGCTCCTAGGTATTTGATACCGGTGCGGTTGCTCATATTTGTAACTCAAAGCAGGAGCTGCGGAATAAGCGGAGACTGGCGAAAGACGAGGTGACGATGCACGTCGGGAATGGTTCCAAGGTCGATGTGATCGCCGTCGGCACGCTGCCTCTACATTTACCTACGGGATTAGTTCTAAACCTCAATAATTGCTATTTAGTGCCAGCTTTGAGCATGAACATTGTATCAGGATCTCGTTTAATTCGAGATGGCTACTCATTTAAATCCGAGAATAATGGTTGTTCTATTTATATGAGAGATATGTTTTATGGTCATGCCCCGCTGGTGAATGGTTTATTCTTAATGAATCTCGAGCATAATGTTACACATATTCATAGTGTGAATACCAAAAGATGTAAAGTTTATAACGATAGTCCCACATACTTGTGGCACTGCCGCCTTGGTCATATTGGTGTCAAGCGCATGAAGAAGCTCCATGCTGATGGACTTTTAGACGATTATGAATCATTTGACACATGCGAACCATGCCTTATGGGAAAAATGACCAAGACTCCGTTCTACGGAACAATGGAGCGAGCAACCAACTTGTTGGAAATCATACATACCGATGTGTGCGGTCCAATGAGCGTTGAGGCTCGTGGAGGATATCGTTATGTTCTCACTCTCATTGATGACTTGAGTAGATACGGATATGTCTACTTAATGAAACACAAGTCTGAGACCTTTGAAAAGTTCAAGGAATTTCAGAGTGAGGTTGAGAATCAACATGACAGGAAAATAAAGTTCTTACGATCAGATCGTGGGGGAGAATATTTAAGTCACGAATTTGGTACGCACTTAAGGAAATGTGGAATCGTTTCACAACTCACGCCGCCTGGAACACCTCAGCATAACGGTGTGTCCGAACGTCGTAATCGCACTCTATTGGATATGGTGCGATCCATGATGTCACTCACCGATTTACCGCTATCATTTTGGGGATACGCTCTAGAGATAGCCGCATTCACTTTAAATAGGGCTCCGTTGAAATCCGTTGAGATGACACCGTATGAATTATGGTTTGGGAAGAAACCTAAGCTGCCGTTTCTAAAAGTTTGGGGATGCGATGCTTATGTCAAGAAACTTCAACCTAAAAAGCTCGAACTCAAGTCGGAAAAATGCGTCTTCATAGGATACCCTAAGGAAACCATTGGGTATACCTTCTACCTCAGATCCGAAGGCAAGATCTTTGTTGCCAAGAACGGGTCCTTTCTGGAGAAAGAGTTTCTCTCGAAAGAAGTAAGTGGGAGGAAAGTAGAGCTTGATGAAGTACTACCTCTTGAAACGGTATGTAGCGCAGCTCAGGAAGATGTTCCTGTGGTGCCTGCACCGACTAGAGAGGAGCTTAATGATGATGGTCAAGGCACTTCAGATCAAGCTCCTACTGAACTTCGTAGGTCCACAAGGACACGTTCCGCACCAGAGTGGTACGGCAACCCTGTCTTGGAAATCATGTTGTTAGACAAAGGTGAACCTTCGAACTATGAAGAAGCGATGGCGGGCCCGGATTCCGACAAATGGCTAGAAGCCATGAAATCCGAGATAGGATCCATGTATGAAAACAAAGTATGGACTTTGACTGACTTGCCCGATGATCGGTGAGCCATAGAAAATAAATGGATCTTTAAGAAGAAGACAGACGCGGATGGTAATGTGACCATCTATAAGGCTCGACTTGTCGCTAAGGGTTATCGACAAGTTCAAGGGGTTGACTACGATGAGACTTTCTCACCCGTAGCGAAGCTGAAGTCAGTCCGAATCGTGTTAGCAATTGCCGCATTCTATGATTATGAGATATGGAAAATGGACGTCAAAAGGGCATTCCTTAACGGTTTTCTTAAGGAAGAATTGTATATGATGCAGCCGGAAGGTTTTGTCGATCCTGAGAATGCTAACAAGGTGTGCAAGCTCCAACACTCAATCTATGGGCTGGTGCAAACATCTCGGAGTTGGAACATTCGATTTGATGACATGATCAAAGCGTTTGTGTTTACACAGACTTATGGAGAAGCCTGTGTTTACAAGAAAGTGAGTGGGAGCTCTGTAGCATTTCTCATATTATTTGTGGATGACATACTGTTGATGGGAAATGATATAGAATTCTTGGAAAGCATAAAGGCCTACTTGAACAAGTGTTTTTCAATGAAGGACCTTGGAGAAGCTGCTTATATATTAGGCATCAAGATCTATAGAGATAGATCGAGACACCTCATTGGTCTTTCACAAAGTACGTACCTTGACAAGATATTGAAGAAGTTCAATATGGATCAGTCCAAGAAGGGGTTCTTGCCTGTATTGCAAGGTGTGCGATTGAGCACGACTCATTGCCCGACCACGGCAGAAGATAGAGAAAATATGAGTGTCGTCCCCTATGCCTCAGCCATAGGGTCTATTATGTATGCCATGATGTGTACCAGACCTGATGTAAACCTTGCCGTAAGTTTGTTAGGAAGGTACCAAAGTAATCCTGGCATGGAACACTGGACAACGGTCAAGAATATCCTAAAGTACCTGAAAAGGACTAAGGACATGTTTCTCGTGTATGGAGGTGACGAAGAGCTCGTCGTAAAGGGTTACGTCAACGCAAGCTTCGACACAGATCTAGATGACTCTAAGTCACAAACCGGATACATGTTTATTTTGAATGGTGGGGTAGTAAGCTGGTGCAGTTTGCAAGCAAAGCGTCGTGGCGGGATCTACATGTGAAGCGGAGTACATGGCAGCCTCGGAGGCAGCGATGAAGCAATCTGGGTGAAGGAGTTCATCACCGACCTAGGAGTCATACCCAATGCGTCGGGGCCGATCCCACTCTTCTGTGACAACACTGGAGCTATTGCACTAGCCAAGGAGCCCAGGTTTCACAAGAAGACCATGCACATCAAGCGTCGCTTCAACTCCATTCGTGAAAATGTTCAAGATGGAGACATAGATATTTGTAAAGTACATACGGACCTAAATGTCGCAGATCCGTTGACTAAACCTCTCCCTAGAGCAAAACATGATCAACACCAGAACTCTATGGGTGTTCGATTCATCACAATGTAACTAGATTAGTGACTCTAGTGCAAGTGGGAGACTGTTGGAAATATGCCCTAGAGGCAATAATAAAATGGTTATTATCATATTTCTTTGTTCATGATAATTGTTTATTATTCATGCTATAATTGTGTTATCCGGAAATCGTAATACATGTGTGAATACATAGACCACAAAATGTCCCTAGTGAGGCTCTAGTTGACTAGCTCGTTGATCAGCAGATAGTCATGGTTTCCTGACTATGTACATTGGATGTCATTGATAACGGGATCACATCATTAGGAGAATGATGTGATGGACAAGACCCAATCCTAAGCATAGCACAAGATCGTGTTGTTCGTTTGCTAGAGCTTTTCCAAATGTCAAGTATCATTTCCTTAGACCATGAGATTGTGCAACTCCCGGATACCGTAGGAGTGCTTTGGGTGTGCCAAACGTCACAACGTAACTGGGTGGCTATAAAGGTGCACTACGGGTATCTCCGAAAGTGTCTGTTGGGTTGGCATGAATCGAGACTGGGATTTGTCACTCCGTATGACGGAGAGGTATCTTTGGGCCCACTCGGTAATGCATCATCATGATGAGCTCAATGTGACCAAGTGTCTGGTCACGGGATCATGCATTACGGTACGAGTAAAGTGACTTGCCGGTAACGAGATTGAACGAGGTATTGGGATACCGATGATCGAGCCTCGGGCAAGTAACGTACCGATTGACAAAGGGAATTGTATACAGGATTGATTGAATCCTCGACATCGTGGTTCATCCGATTAGATCATCGAGGAGCATGTGGGAGCCAACATGGGAATCCAGATCCCGCTGTTGGTTATTGACCGGAGAGTCGTCTCGGTCATGTCTGCATGTCTCCTGAACCCGTAGGGTCTACACACTTAAGGTTCGGTGACGCTAGGGTTGTAGAGATATTAGTATGCAGTAACCCGAAAGTTGTTCAGAGTCCCGAATGAGATCCCGGACGTCACGAGGAGTTCCGGAATGGTCCGGAGGTAAAGATTTATATATAGGAAGTCAAGTTTCGGCCGTCGGGAAAGTTTCGGGGGTCATCGGTATTGTACCGGGACCACCGGAAGGGTCCCGGGGGTCCACCGGGTGGGGCCACCTATCCCGGAGGGACCCATGGGCTGAAGTGGGGAGGGGAACCAGCCCCTGGTGGGCTGGTGCGCCTCCCTTGGGCCTCCCCCTGCGCCTAGGGCAGGAAACCCTAGGGGTGGGGGCGCCCCCTTTAGCTTGGGGGGCAAGCCACCCCCTTGGCCGGCGCCCCCCCTTGGAGATCAGATCTCCTAGGGCCGGCGCCCCCCCAGGGGGCCTATATATAGTAGATAGGGGAGGGCAGCCGCTCCCTAGCTCCTGGCGCCTCCCTCTCCCTCCCAACACCTCCTCCTCCTCCGTAGAGCTTGGCGAAGCCCTGCCGAGATACCCGCTGCATCCACCACCACGTCGTCGTGCTGCTGGATCTCCATCAAGCTCTCCCTCTCCCTTGCTGGATCAACAAGGAGGAGACGTCTTCCCCAACCGTACATGTGTTGAACGTGGAGGTGCCGTCCGTTCGGCGCTCGGTCATCGGTGATTTGGATCACGACGAGTACGACTCCATCAACCCCGTTCTCTTGAACGCTTCCGCTCGCGATCTACAAGGGTATGTAGATGCACTCCTTTTCCCCTCGTTTCTAGATAGCTCCATAGATTGATCTTGGTGATGCGTAGATTTTTTTTGATTTCTGCTACGTTCCCCAACACGGGGTTAGGTGAGGCTTCTGCTGAGCTCCTGAGTTATACCTCCCTTGCCCATACTTCTCTTACGGCTCTCAATCTGCTGCTGCTTCCCTTCAATCATAAGAGCCTTATCTACCAACTCCTGGTAGTTGTTGAATGTTGCCACCATCAACTGCATGCTCATCTCATCATTCAGCCCTTCCATAAACTTCTCCCTTGGGCATCGTGGCCACGTCATCAGGGGCATAGCGAGATAACTTGCTAAACTCATCCACGTACTGGGCCACAGTACGGTTCCCCTGGCGTAAGTTGCGAAACTCACGCTTCTTCATATTCATGGCCCCGGTTGAGACATGGGCTGTACGGAAAGCTTGCTGAAACTGGTCCCAAGTGACATTGGCTATGGGGAAAGTGGTCGTATAATTCTCCCACCATGAGGCTGCTGGTCCATCCAATTGATGTGCGGGAAAACACACCTTCTCAGCATCTGTGCAACCTGCGGTGGTCAACTCCCTTCCAATACGGCGTAGCCAATCATCAGCAACTATAGGCTCGGTGCGGGAAAACACCGACGACTGCAACCTCAGTAAACGGGCTAGGTTATCAACTGGAGGCGGGTTGCTGTTGTTGTTGTTGTTGTTGCCTTGGTTCTGGACTAACAATTGCATCAAGGCATTCTGCTGCTGGATCAACTGAGTGAGCTCTGGCGGGAAGGCAAATCCGGTGTCACGTCTCGGAGGCATCTGGCGGGAAGGCAAATCCGGTGTCACGTCTCGGAGGCATCGGGCGGGTTTAGAGGGAAGAGATCATAATAGAAAAGGGGTCTAATGAGAAAGCACTACCCATATACACATGAGACGAACACAAACATTTCGCTCAATCAATCAAGCAAGGGCATACAAGCGGTCTAGAACTATCGCAAAAGTGCTCAACTACTACTATTTACATGGGGGAATACTACTAATTATTTGGTGGTCATCTAGAAATTTTGATCGGTGGAAGACTCCATCATGTCTGATCCAGCTTCGTCTTCAAAGTCATCATCACTAGGGTCAGAGTCGGTGTCGTCTATGATGATGTAGTTCTCTGGGAAAGTGGAATCGTCGTCCTCTCCTCCCGGCGCTGGATCTCCCATGAATACTCCGATCTTCTTTACCAGGTCGTCATTCTTCTCCAATAGTGTCGCAATTTCCTCCTCATATCCATCGCGTGTAAACTTGAGTTCTTCTTCCGGCTCGATGATCCTAGTCTTCGCCTTCTTCAAATCTATCATGTCTGCGTACATCTGATTCTCCTGGCGTCGGATGTGCTGGTTTAACTCCTGGATGAAAGCTGCAATGGATTTGTCCTTCTTGGTGCTGATCATCTCCCATTGCTCGTCTCGGCGCCCACATATCTGGTAGATAGTGTCCTTAAGATCCTTGTTGTAGACTTCTCCAATGCGTCCCATGGTAATGTGAGCTGCCCTGCTATTGCCTAGACTCCAGGTAGGTGCTTCAAAAGAAAATTCTATGGGTTTAGTGGTTGGCGAGAACGTCCTTCCTGGAACTTGTACTTGAATCATCCAGTGCTCCTCTTCTGGTAAGGTGGCGTTGTACGTCCCGGTGAAGCTTGGTATTCCAATGTTCAAGTACCTAGTGACTTCCTTCAAGTGGCGTCCAAAGGGTGTGTCTTCATCCGGCTATGCAAACTTGTTCTTTAACTCTGCCATCCTAAAGAGTAGAAAATGGAGAGGAGTCAGAAATGAGTAGAGAAGAGTGACCTAGGGTTTATCTTAGTGGTCGGGTCCTACACTCAGCGTGTGCTCTGATACCATCTTGTAGCGACACGACCTCAAACTGTCAAGTCTCTGTGCTTCAGTGTCATCGCTGGATCGGTAATGCTGACACACACAGTACTCGAGGATTTATAACAGAGTAGCAATCACACACTTATTACATCAAATGTCTCAAAAGAGAACTTATTACAATAAAATGGCTTAAGGCCATCTAATACGATAACAACGGATGGCTTGGAAGATAAAGTGAGTCCATCAACTCTAACGGCATAGCTGAGCTGCACGGCAATGACCTAACGAACATCACTCCTCGTCTGAAAAGTCTGCAACATAATACGTTGCAGCCCGAAAATGGGTCAGCACATGGAATATGCTGGCAATATAACACAGTAGAGCAACAACTGAATGATGCTATCACTACATGCATATTTGGCTGGTGGAAAGCTCTATGGTTATAGTTTTTGCGAAAAGCCAATTTTTTCCTACAACAAAGGAATAGATTTTAATTTAACTATCATCGTAATTGAAACATCATTGAGAAGGATCCTCCAACTCAATCCCAATTAGAGTAATTATCAACCCAAAAATATTAATTTAGAGTGATGAGATACTTAAGATACTCCACGTACTAGATACTCAAGATTGTCCATAATTGGGGACACAGCTAACCATGATTAGATTGTAAACTCTGCAGAGGTTTACGCACTTTTCCCCACAAGAATCGATCGCCTTCGTTGGATTTCTCGCACTACATGGTGTTTGACAAACGGATGACTGAGACACAGTCTTTCAGAAATATTAACTCTCTACTCCGGGCAGACCATACCAAACCTACAACCCTCTACCTGCTGATCCACCTCTTCAAGAGCTTCACGTAACTTACTCAACTATTCTAGAGCCCATAATAGCTTGTGGCTGCACAAGGAAGTTTCTAGCTTGAAATTATCTCAGTTCCCTTTGAGCCTGGGTGGCGGTCCACAGGAAGATCACACGGAACCCCGGGATTTCCAAAAATACAGGCAACACTGGATTCTCCAGGTACCTCAATCCACCCAGATGTGTATTTAAGTTGCCACCTTAATTTGAACCATTAATTAACAAACTCACATCTATTATGGATTTCACTCACCCAAACCACGTCTACAAGCATAGCATAGCAATATAAGCAATGCGTAGAAGTAACTCCCAAGGGTTTGATATAACAGGGCAATAGGTTCTACCTCAAGAACTACTTCCCAACCCACATGTTAATGACATCCTAATCATGCAATGTTTGAGGATTGAACTAATGCATAAAAACTGGGTATGGAAGAGTATGATCAATGTGTTACTTGCCTTGCTGACGATCCGTGAAACCTAGGGACTCGTAGTAGCTCGCTTCGCACTCCGGGAATTCTATCGCAAACAAACAATAGCATGCATAAGAAATCAAGCAAAGATGCATGGGAAAAACTCAAATAAGAAGAATTGACCAGAAAGTTCAACTTAAGAACTCCGGTTTGCAAAAAGAATCAAATCAAACGGAGCAACGAAACTCAAACGGCGAAAGAAACAAGATCCGTTTACTAATCTGAACTAAAGTCAAATTTTACAGTACCAAAATCTTGTTCAAGTTGATTAAACAGAAAGAGGGTTTCGAGATGAAGATCCAGGCGCTTGAATTGCCTGATTCCGATAAACGAGCGAAAAGATAAACTGAAACGAAAATCGGATCAGAAATCGCGATCGAAAATAATCGCGGAAAAATCCGAGAAAAAGAAAACTGACGAATAGGCTAATGAACGAGCGTTCGTTGTCTATAACTATCGAGTGAAAACCGTTCGTTAAAACGAACGTACGGACGAACGTCCGCTAAGTAGATAAACCGGGAAAAACCGGCGAACCGATCTAAAAAAATGAACTAGCGTTTAAAAAAACGAATCGATTTTCTAAAAAAACCGGCGGCGGCGAACGGCGGCATTACCTCGGGCGAAGCTCCGGCAAGGCGGGGTGGCGGGGCTGCGGTGAGGTGCTACGGCGGCGAGGCGTGGCAGAGGCGGCGGGGCTCGGGCAGCGGGGTTGGTGGTGGTGGCGGGGTCCGGGGGGGTATTTAAGTGGGAGGGGGTGACTTGGAGGAGGGGGCAAGGCGGCGAGGAGGAGGAGTCTGGCTCGGACTCCGGTCCGAGTCGGCGGCGGCGGCGGTGGCAGGGCGTTCTGCGATCTCCAGTGGGAGGCAATGGCGGGAAGGTGGGCTGCTCGGTGGGCCTCGGCCCGGTCGAACCTTCGGAAGTTTTTTAAACAATTCCGCCGAACAAAAAATAAGTTCTAGAAAATAAAATAAAAGTCTAAAAATGCCAAAACAAATTTTCTCGGTCTAAATAAAATATTTAGAACGAGATGAACATTTTCTTGGCCCCTAAATGCAATTTTGAAAAACGTGCAATTTTTCTAATGCAAATAAAATTGCGATAAAATCCGACTAAAATAAAATATTTGATTTTAATATTTTCCTCCAATATTTCAATTATTTTGGAGAAGTCATATTATCTCCTCTCATATATTTTAATATGAAATATTTTTTGGAGAGAAAAATAATTAAAACCAAGATCCTCGTTTCAATATTTGATAAAAATCAAATATGAAAACCGGAAAATCCCCAACTCTCTCCGAGGGTCCTTGAGTTGCTTAGGATTTCGAGGATCGTGAAACGAAAAATGCAATAAAATATGATATGCATGAATCATCTATGTATAACATTCCAAATTGAAAATTTGGGATGTTACAATGACCTGCAAAACCAAAACTGTGAGTATGAATATAGATTCAAGAGGATGAGTTTGGCTGCAGATTTAAGGATCCCGGAGACTCGATCATCCACTACTAGGGAAAACCTTATACACAGAAATTTAGCAACAACGCGGGTCAAAAAAGGGCGCTAGTGCTAGATAGCAGTAGCGGTTGAGGAAAAATCGCTGCTTGAGATACAATTGTAGCGATGGCGGCGTGTGGCTATAAAAGCGCTACTACTAATATTCCCATTGGTGGAACGATAGGCTACGCATAGCAGTAGCGGGCTTGGAGGAAGTGCGCTACCGCTAGGGCATGTGTAGCAGCGTGTTTCCCAAGAAGAGCGCTACTACTAATGAAAATAAAAAAATGAAAAAAATAGAAAAGTAAATGAAAATGAAAGAAACAGAAAAAGGAGAAAGAAAAAAAATAAAATGTAAAGCAAAATAAATGAAAAAGCGAAAAAACAGAGAAAGGCATAGCTGTAGCGTGTGTTCGTAAGAGGCGCTATAGCTAACGTAGCTGCAGCGCGTTTCCTAGACCCCCGCTATAGAAACAGAAAAGGAAATAAAAAGGGAGAAAATTACATAGCTATAGCAGTAGCGCGTTTTGTAAAAAGTGCTATAGCTACATTAGCTATAAGCGGCGTTTTATGCGAACGCGCTACCGCTAATTTTGACTTAACCAAAAACCGTTCCGCCCGCCACCACTTGCCCCCAAATCTCTCAACCCACCCTTGGCATCTCCCGATTCGCCGTCGCCCCACTTCGCCGCCGTCTCTGCTGCCGACGTCGGCGCCCGAGCCACGAGCCGTGCACCGTCGGCGCCACCGGAGCCTCCCCAACGCCACGGAACATGCTGCCTCATCAACGCCACCGAGCCGCCGTCGCCACCGGATCCTCCTCGCCACAACGCCTCCCTCGCCGTCACCGGGGCGCCCTGCCTCCTCGCCACCACCGGAGCCATCCTCTGTAAGCCCCCACCCCTCCTCTCTCTCTCTCTCTCATGCATAGGTTAATTATCTGGGTTATTTAGGCAAAAATTTAGTTAGGGCTTTGACAGAGAACTAGCCAGTTTAACTAGTTTAATTAGGTTAATTATCTAGGTTATCTAAGCAAGTTTTATTTTAAAGATGATCCCTTCCTAGACTTTTATTGTTGATTATATCTTTTCATTGAAGTGGTCATGTTATATCTTTTCATTGAAGTGGTTCGATTGTGCCCAAGTGGCTTTCTTGTTTAAATGAAGCTGAGTGGCCTATATATGTTTCGCTGGAATGTTGATTCATTTCCGTTCCGGCAAATTTCAGGTTCTCGATTTGTCCACTTTTTAGCAAAGGTCATGCCGAAATTTTCCGTGAATTTCGGCATGACTTGTGCTACAAACTAGGACATACCGAGTGCCCGGGATTTGCCGCACCAGGAAGGAGTCAACGTTCCTGCAAAACAATAGGCCTTTTTTATGTCATTATTCATTTTATTAGGTCTAGAATTAATTGACTAGATTTAATCATAGGAAACATGGCTAGCAACGATGAAGGACAGGGTTCTGGTGATTGCGACGACGTCTACCGGGCGGCGGACGAATTTTTTAGCCTTACCGACGATCAACCGATGTTGTTGCTGGGCCCACCGGTGGCATCGAGGATTAAGACCGACACGCAGACCGGTGCTGAGACTGAGACCGGCGCTGCCTCGGGGAGCGGAGCCGGTACTGTAGAACCGGAAGCAAAGAGGCAGCGGCTTCCTGACAAACTCAGGACCACTAGACTGGTGATCACGGAGGTGGACGACGGCAATTTTGAGCCAAAGGCGCCCGAGGACAACCGCCACCATCAACGATGAGAAACTACAGAAGATAGAAAATATGAGGAGCTCCCTCCTAAAGAAGTTTAACCAGATATTCTTGTTCCCGGGCCAGAATGAGAAGGATTATGAAGATCCAGACGAGGACCCAACAATGAAGAAGATAAACAAACATAGCATGACCAAGTTTAGTGACGCGTTGGCTGCCTGGAAAACTCGAGTGAAAGCAAAGATCATCGGCAAGAAGGAACCCTACTCAGAGATTGTAAAGGATAATTCGACAATCACGGAAGAGCAGTTTCAAATATTCAAGGAGGCTTGCGAGGCCGAAGCTGCCAAAAAAAAGTCAAGTACATGAAGGGGCTTCAAGAGAGGAACATTGGGAGCCACCACCTCGAAAGCCGTGGTTACGGCGGAAAGAGGTCCAAATGGGCCAAGGAGGACGCGGAAGCCGCGAGTCAGGCATCCTGCACCCTTGGCGGATTTCACCGTCCCGCAGGAGCGTGACGTCCTGAGGGCCCGGCATCGTTGGGACCTAGTGAAGAAGGTTTATGAGACAACACCGGTCAATTACAGAGTTCATGAGACTGCTGGTAATTTTAGTTTCTGATCAATTCGACTGCACATGTTAGTCATATTTGTAAACGATCCTTGTGCCTTTTGCAGAGAGAGCAGCACCGGATTGCGGCCGAAAGCGACTCGGAGACGGCGCCACGTGGAAGAAGTACTACCGTGAGACCACGGAGGAGAGAAAGGAAAGACAGAGGTTAACTGAAGAAAACATCGACAAGAAGGTTGAGATTGCGGTTGAGAAGAAATCATCTCAGACATTCGCAACAGCGGTAGCTGCCGCAAAACAGGTGGTTGCAGATTTGTCTACTTCCTTGGTGACGGGCGTTTTCACTTGGACAAGGAAAAATCCAGAAGCAAATGCAGAGGACTTTCCCTTGCTGACTTCTTGGGAGCACTGCTCCGCACTTGCTCCATAGCGGCTCCCTTGCCGGGACGTGCTTTCGGCGGTGCTTCGTCTTTAGCTGAGCTCGGCGCCCTCATGGTATCTGTCACACGGCCCCTTCAATATAAATGTATAATCTCCGTTTTCGTTGCCTTTGGCTGTCTCACGTTGCAGACTTTTCTTTGCAGGCCGACGAAACCCGTGCACCATATTGTACACCATCGGCGACGGAAGGTGGGCGTGGGAAGGCGACGATAATGGGCGAAGGAACCATTGTTCCACAGCCGGCGATCCCCGAGCGTCTTCAAGGTTTCCGTGGCGATGTCGAACCGGGCCACGAAATTTGCCTCCTCAATACTCTTGGTGGATGACGAGGAGACACCGCGGTGGCTTGGTGATTGTTGCAATGGGTGGGTCCTGTTGTGGCCAAAGAGTTTGCTTCGTCTGGAGGCGGTCGGGAGCACACCCACGAGCACGCAGCCTCAGCAAGGTATGAACATCAACACCCCACCTACCCAATTAGCGTCGGGTGTCGGGTTGGGTGATAGCAGACGGGGTATGGAGGAGGCTCCATTAGTCGCTGATGACGTCGCCATGGATGAGGATGAGGACGACGGTGGCGCTGAACAGTATGTCTATACTGGCGCCTCCTTGGGGTTTGAGCGTCATGAGTCAGTGCCTAAATTGCCGTCTCAACGTATTATGGACGACCTTCCGGTAGTAAAGAAGTCTAGGAAGAGAGCGAGGAAAGGCAAAAAAGCTGATTCTATGATCCAGCAGCCTCGGCTTCAGGACCGTATAGATATCCCCGATGCGGATAAATGGCATATCCCCGGTCAACCAATCCTACCTGCAAGAGCGCTCGGGGCCAGATTCGGCGATCTAAGGAGACTTCATGACGATGTGCTACGGGTAGAGAAAGGCCTCATCGCCTTGATAGATCCAGGATACCCACTCTACGTGGTTAACGTTCCGCGGCAAATGTCGTACGTCGACAGCTTCCCCGCGGATAAGTTCTTCCTCCGATTCGATTACATATTCGACAAGTTTCACGTGAAGAAGCTGGATTTTACGTTTGTCCGCCTTTATGCCTTGCACATGAACTACATCATCGGGTTTGAGCAGATATCTCATATCTGTGTCGCTGACCCGTACTACATGCACGAGGGCTTCTTGGGAATCTGCACAAAGCACCGTGTATACGTGAGGGAATACATCGTCAATTTCATGCTCGCCAATAAGGACAAGGAGGCTATTCTCGTGCCTTATCATCCCGTGTAAGTCATCCGCGCTGCTATCCTTCCTTCGATTTCAATCATTCATTTGCACGGTGGAGGCTAAGTAATTTGAGGTGTACTTATTTTGCGCAGCGGCGGACGCGCTGTCCTCGTCATCCTATACCCCCGATTCTCCCACGCTCTTTACTTGGACTCGTCGAAGAACATTCACAAAAAGGATTACACCCACATTAAGGATGTTCTCGACAGTGCTATGTGTTGGGGAACGTAGCAGAAATTCAAAATTTTCCTACGTGTCACCAAGATCTATCTATGGAGAAACCAGCAACGAGGGGAAGGAGAGTGCATCTACATACCCTTGTAGATCGCTAAGCGGAAGCGTTCAAGAGAACGGGGTTGAAGGAGTCGTACTCGTCGTGATTCAAATCACCGATGATCCTAGTGCCGAGCAGACGGCACCTCCGCGTTCAACACACGTACAGCCGGTGGCGTCTCCCACGCCTTGATCCAGCAAGGAGAGAGGAGAGGTTGAGGAAGACTCCATCCAACAGCAACACAACGGCGTGGTGGTGGTGGAGGCGCGTGGCAATCTGCGAGCTTCGCCAAGCACCTACGGGAGAGGAGGAGGTGTCACGGGAGGGAGGGAGGCGCCAGGGGCTCAGGTATGGCTGCCCTCCCTCTCCTCCACTATATATAGGGGCAAGGGAGAGGGGGGAGGCGCAGCCTTGCCCCCTCCTCCAAGGGAGGGGTGCGGCCAAGAGGGGGGGAGGAGTCCATCCTCCCAAGGCACCCCTGAGGTGCCTTCCCTCTATGGACTCTTCCTCTCCAAGTGTTTCATGCGATGGGCCTCTTGGGGCTGGTTCCCTTGGCCCATGCAGGCCTAGGCGCACCACCTAGGGCCCATGTGGCCCCGGGGCAGGTGGCCCCACCGGTGGGCCCCGGACCCCTCCGGTGGTCCCAGTACAATACCGATAACCCGAAACTTGTCCCGATGGCGAAACAGCACTTCCCATATATAAATCTTTACCTCCGGACCATTCCGGAACTCCTCGTGACGTCCGGGATCTCATCCGGACTCGAACAACATTCGGTAACCACATACAAGCTTCCTTTATAACCCTAGCGTCCATCGAACCTTAAGTGTGTAGACCCTACGGGTTCGGGAACCATCTGAGACATGACCGAGGCGTTCTCCGGTCAATAACCAACAGCGGATCTGGATACCCATGTTGGCTCCCACATGTTCCACGATGATCTCATCGGATGAACCACGATGTCAAGGACTCAATCGATCCCGTATACAATTCCCTTTGTCTAGCGGTATTGTACTTGCCCGAGATTCGATCGTCGGTATCCTATACCTTGTTCAATCTCGTTATCGCAAGTCTCTTTACTCGTTCCGTAACACATCATCCCGTGATCAACTCCTTGATCACATTGTGCACATTATGATGATGTCCTACCGAGTGGGCCCAGAGATACCTCTCCGTCACACGGAGTGACAAATCCCAGTCTCGATTCGTGCCAACCCAACAGACACTTTCGGAGATACCCGTAGTGTACCTTTATAGCCACCCAGATCACGCCAGGACGTTTGGTACACCCAAAGCATTCCTACGGTATCCGGAGTTGCACAACCTCATGGTCTAAGGAAACGATACTTGACATTAGAAAAGCTTTAGCATACTGAACTACATGATCTTGTGCTAGGCTTAGGATTGGGTCTTGTCCATCACATCATTCTCCTAATGATGTGATCCGTTATCAATGACATCCAATGTCCATGGTCGTGAAACCGTAACCATCTATTGATCAACGAGCTAGTCAACTAGAGGCTTACTAGGGACATGGTGTTGTCTATGTATCCACACATGTATTGCTGTTTCCTATCAATACAATTATAGCATGAATAATAAACGATTATCATGAACAAGGAAATATAATAATAACTAATTTATTATTGCCTCTAGGGCATATTTCCAACAGTCTCCCACTTGCACTAGAGTCAATAATCTAGTTCACATCGCCATGTGATTAACATCGATAGGTCACATCGCCATGTGATCAACATCCAAAGAGTTTACTAGTGTCTTAAACTAGTTCACATCACCATGTGATTAAGTCTCAATGAGTTCGGGGTTTGATCATGTTTTGCTTGTGAGAGAGGTTTTAGTCAACGGTCCGAACCTTTCAGATCCCTGTACTTCGCAATTCTCTATGTCATATTGTAAATGCTGCTTTCACGCTCCACTTGGAGCTATTCCAAATGGTTGCTCCACTATACGTATCCGGTTTGCTTCTCGAGTCACTCGGATAGGTGTTAAAGCTTGCATCGGCGTAACCCTTTACGTCGAACTCTTTATCACCTCCATAATCGAGAAACATGTCCTTATTTACTCCAAGGACAATTTTGACCGCTGTCCAATGATCCCCATTCCTGGATCATTCTTGTACCCCTTGACTGACTCATGGCATGGCACACTTCCGGTGCGGTACACAGCATAGCATACTATAGAGCCTACGTCTAAAGCATAGGGGACGACCTTCGTCCTTTCTCTCTTTTCTGCCGTGGTCGAGCTTTAACTCTTAACTTCATACCTTACATCTCAGGCAAGAACTCCTTCTTTGACTGATCCATCTTGAACACTTTCAAGATCATGTCAAGGTATATGCTCATTTGAAAGTACCATTAAGCATTTTGATCTATCACTATAGATCTTGATGCTCAATGTTCAAGTAGCTTAATACAGGTTTTCACTTGAAAAACACTTTTCAAATAACCCTATATGCTTTCCAGAAATTCTATATCATTTCTGATCAACAATATGTCAACAACATATACTCATCAAAAAAATTCTATAGTGCTCCCACTCACTTCTTTGGAAATACAAGTTTCTCATAAACTTTGTATACACCCAAAATCTTTGATCATCTCATCAAAGTGCACATTCCAACTCCGAGATGCTTACTCCAGTCCTTAGAAAGGATCATTGAGCCAGATACCTTTTAGCATCCTTAGGATCGACAAAACTTTTCGATTGTATCACATACAACCTTTCCTTATAAAACTGGTAAGGAAACTCGTTTTGACATCCATCTGCCAGATTTCATAAATGCAGCTAATGCTAACATGATTCCGACGGACTTAAGCATCGCTACGAATGAGAGAATCTCATCGTAGTCAACTCCTTGAACTTGTGACAAACTCTTCGCCACAAGTCGAGCTTCATAGACGGTGACATTACCGTCCACGTCCGTCTTCTTCTTAAAGATCCATTCATCTCAATGGCTTGCCGATCATCGGCAAGTCCACCAAAGTCCATGCTTTGTTCGATACATGGATCCTATCTCGGATTTCATGGTTTCTAACCATTTGTCGGAATTTGGGCCCACCATCGCTTCTCCATAGCTCGTGGGTTCATTGTTGTCTAGCAACATGACCTTCAAGACAGGATTACTGTACCACTCGAAGTAGTACGCATCCTTGTCACCCCACGAGGCACGGTAGTGACTTGATCCAAAACTTCATGATCACTATCATAAGCTTCTACTTCAATTGGTGTAGGTGCCACGGGAACAACTTCCTGTGCCCTGCTACACACTAGTTGAAGTGACGGTTCAATAACCTTATCAAGTCTCCACCATCCTCCCACTCAACTTTTCGAGACGAACTTTTCCTCGAGAAAGGACCCGATTCAAGAAACAATCCCTATTGCTTCCGGATCTGAATAGGAGGTATACCCAACTGTTTTGGGTGTCCTACGAAGATGTATTTTATCCGCTTTGGGTTCGAGCTTATCAACCTGAAACTTTTTCACATAAGCGTCATAAGCCCAAACCTTTAAGAAATGACAGCTTAGGTTTCTCTAAACCATAGTTCATACGGTGTCATCTCAACGGAATTACGTGGTGCCCTATTTAAATGAGTGTGGTTGTCTCTAATGCCTAACCCATGAACGATAGTGGTAATTTGATAAGAGACATCATGGTACGCACCATATCCAATAGGGTGCAACTATGATGTTCGGACACACCATCACACTATGGTGTTCCAGGCGGTATTAATTGTGAAACAATTTGCACAATGTCTTAATTGTGTGCCAAAACTCGTAACTCAGATATTCATCTCTATGATCATATCATAGACATTCTATCCTCTTGTCACGAAGATCTTAAACTTCACTCTGAAATTACTTGAACCATTCAATAATTCAGACTTGTGTTTCATCAAGTAAATATACTCAACATCTACTCGAATCATCCGTGAAGTAAGAACATAACGATATTCATCAGCATGCCTCAAAGACTCATTGGACTGCACATATCAAAATGTGTTACTTCCAACAAGTTGCTATCTTGTTCCATCTTCTTCAAACCGAGGCTTTTCAGGTCATCTTGCCCATGTGGTATGTTTTGCATATCTCAAGTGATTCAAAATCAAGTGAGTCCAAACGATCCATCTGCATGGAGTTTCTTCATGCGTATACACCAATAGACATGGTTCACATGTCTCAAACTTTTCAAAATGAGTGAGTCCAAAGATCCATCAACATGGAGCTTCTTCATGCGTTCTATACCAATATGACTTACATGGCGATGCCACAAGTAAGTGGTACTATCATTACTATCTTATACCTTTTGGCATGGAAATGTGTATCACTACGATCGAGATTCAATAAACCATTCCTTTAGGTGCAAGACCATTGAAGGTATTATTCAAATAAACAGAGTAACCATTATTCTCCTTAAATGAATAACCGTATTGCGATAGACATAATCCAATCATGTCTATGCTCAACGAAAACACCAAATAACAATTATTTAGGTTTAACACCAATCTCGATGGTAGAGGGAGCGTGCGATGCTTGATCACATCAACCTTGGAAACACTTCCAACACATATCGTCAGCTCACCTTTAGCTAGTCTCCGTTTATTCCGTAGCTTTTATTTCGAGTTACTAACACTTAGCAACCGAACCGGTATCTTAATACCCTGGTGCTACTAGGAGTACTAGTAAAGTACACATTAACATAATGTATATCAAATATACTTCTATCGACCTTGCCTGCCTTCTTATCTACCATGAATCTAGGGTAATTCTGCTCCAGTGGTTGTTCCCCTTATTACAGAAGCACTTAGTCTCGGGTTTGGGTTCAACCTTGGGTTTCTTCACTGGAGCAACAACTGATTTGTCGTTTCATGAAGTGTCCCTTCTTGCCCTTGCCCTTCTTGAAACTAGTGGTTTCACCAACCATCAACAATTGATGCTCCTTCTTGATTTCTACTTTCGCGGTGTCAAACATCGCGAATACTTCAAGGACCATCATATTTATCCCTGATATGTTATAGTTCATCACGAAGCTCTAGCAGCTTGGTGGCAATGACTATGGAGAAACATCACTATCTCATCTGGAAGATCAACTTCCACTCGATTCAAGTGATTGTTGCACTCAGACAATCTGAGCACAAGCTCAACGATTGAGCTTTTCTCCCTTAGTTTGCAGGCTAAGAAAATCGTCGGAGGTCTCATACCTCTTGACGTGGGCACGAGCCTGAAATCCCAATTTCAGCCCTCGAAACATCTCATATGTTCCGCGACGTTTCGAAAAACATCTTTCATGCCTCAACTCTAAACCGTTTAACTGAACTATCACGTAGTTATCAAGACGTGTATGTCCGATGTTCGCAACATCCACAGACGACGTTTGGGGTTTAGCACACTGAGCAGTGCATTAAGGACATAAGCTTTCTACTGTCCGCATAACCGCTACTATCAACTTTCAACTATGTTTTCTCTAGGAACATATCTAATCAGTGGAACTAAAGCGCGAGCTTACGACATAATTTGCAAAAGGTCTTTTGACTATGTTCAGGATAATTAAGTTCATCTTATGAACTCCCACTCCAGATAGACATCCCTCTAGTCATCTAAGTGTTTACATGATCCGAGTCAACTAGGCCGTGTCCGATCATCACGTGAGACGGACTAGTCATCATCGGTGAACATCTTCATGTTGATCGTATCTACTATCGACTCATGCTCGACCTTTCGGTCTCCGTGTTCGAGGCCATGTCTGCACATGCTAGGCTCGTCAAGTTAACCCCAAGTGTTTTTTGTGTAAATCTGTCTTACACCGTTGTATGTGAACGTAAGAATCCATCACACCCGATCATCACGTGGTGCTTAGAAGCGACGAACTGTAGCAACGGTGCACGATCGGGGAGAACACTTCTTGAAATTTGTGTAAGGGATCATCTTATTTACTACCGTCGTTCTAAGTAAACAAGATGCATAAACATAATAAACATCACATGCAATTATATATAGTGACATGATATGGCCAATATCATTTTGCTCCTTTTGATCTCCATCTTCGGGGCTCCATGATCATCATCGTCACCGGCATGACACCATGATCTCCATCATCATGATCTCCATCATCGTGTCTTCATGAAGTTGTCTCGCCAACTATTACTTCTACTACTATGGCTACCGGTTAGCAATAAAGTAAAGTAATTACATGGCATTGTTCAATGACACGCAGGTCATACAATAAATAAAGACAACTCCTATGGCTCCTGCCGGTTGTCATACTCATCGACATGCAAGTCGTGAATCCTATTACAAGAACATGATCAATCTCATACATCACATATCATTCATCACATTCTTCTTGGCCATATCACATCACATAGCATACCCTGCAAAAACAAGTTAGACGTCCTCTAATTGTTGTTTGCATGTTTTACGTGGCTGCTATGGGTTTCTAGCAAGAACGTTTCTTACCTACGCAAAACCACAACGTGATATGCCAATTGCTATTTACCCTTCATAAGGACCCTTTTCATCGAATCCGTTCCGACTAAAGTGGGAGAGACTGGCACCCGCTAGCCACCTTATGCACCAAGTGCATGTCAGTCGGTGGAACCTGTCTCACGTAAGAGTACGTGTAAGGTCGGTCCGGGCCGCTTCATCCCACAATACCGTCGAAACAAGATTGGACTAGTAACGGTAAGCATATTGAACAAAATCAACGCCCACAACTACTTTGTGTTCTACTCGTGCAAAGAATCTACGCAATAGACCTAGCTCATGATGCCATTGTTGGGGAACGTAGCAGAAATTCAAAATTTTCCTACGTGTCACCAAGATCTATCTATGGAGAAACCAGCAACGAGGGGAAGGAGAGTGCATCTACATACCCTTGTAGATCGCTAAGCGGAAGCGTTCAAGAGAACGGGGTTGAAGGAGTCGTACTCGTCGTGATTCAAATCACCGATGATCCTAGTGCCGAACGGACGGCACCTCCGCGCTCAACACACGTACAGCCCGTGACGCCTCCCACGCCTTGATCCAGCAAGGAGAGAGGGAGAGGTTGAGAAGACTCCATCCAACAGCAACACAACGGCGTGGTGGTGGTGGAGGAGCGTGGCAATCCTGCAGGGCTTCGCCAAGCACCTACGGGAGAGGAGGAGGTGTCACGGGAGGGAGGGAGGCGCCAGGGGCTCAGGTATGGCTGCCCTCCCTCTCCTCCACTATATATAGGGGCAAGGGAGAGGGGGGAGGCGCAGCCTTGCCCCCTCCTCCAAGGGAGGGGTGCGGCCAAGAGGGGGGGAGGAGTCCATCCTCCCCAAGGCACCTCGGAGGTGCCTTCCCCTCTATGGACTCTTCCTCTCCAAGTGTTTCATGCGCATGGGCCTCTTGGGGCTGGTTCCCCTTGGCCCATGCAGGCCTAGGCGCACCACCTAGGGCCCATGTGGCCCCCGGGGCAGGTGGCCCCACCCGGTGGGCCCCCGGGACCCCTCCGGTGGTCCCGGTACAATACCGATAACCCCGAAACTTGTCCCGATGGTCAAACAGCACTTCCCATATATAAATCTTTACCTCCGGACCATTCCGAACTCCTCGTGACGTCCGGGATCTCATCCGGACTCAAACAACATTCGGTAACCACATACAAGCTTCCTTTATAACCCTAGCGCCATCGAACCTTATGTGTAGACCCTACGGGTTCGGGAACCATGCGATATGACCGAGACGTTCTCCGGTCAATAACCAACAGCGGATCTGGATACCCATGTTGGCTCCTACATGTTCCACGATGATCTCATCGGATGAACCACGATGTCAAGGACTCAATCGATCCCGTATACAATTCCCTTTGTCTAGCGGTATTGTACTTGCCCGAGATTCGATCGTCGGTATCCTATACCTTGTTCAATCTCGTTACCGGCAAGTCTCTTTACTCGTTCCGTAACACATCATCCCGTGATCAACTCCTTGATCACATTGTGCACATTATGATGATGTCCTACCGAGTGGGCCCAGAGATACCTCTCCGTCACACGGAGTGACAAATCCCAGTCTCGATTCGTGCCAACCCAACAGACACTTTCGGAGATACCCGTAGTGTACCTTTATAGCCACCCAGTCACGTTGTGACGTTTGGCACACCCAAAGCATTCCTACGGTATCCGGGAGTTGCACAACCTCATGGTCTAAGGAAACGATACTTGACATTAGAAAAGCTTTAGCATACGAACTACATGATCTTGTGCTAGGCTTAGGATTGGGTCTTGTCCATCACATCATTCTCCTAATGATGTGATCCCGTTATCAATGACATCCAATGTCCATGGTCAGGAAACCGTAACCATCTATTGATCAACGAGCTAGTCAACTAGAGGCTTACTAGGGACATGGTGTTGTCTATGTATCCACACATGTATTGCTGTTTCCGGTCAATACAATTATAGCATGAATAATAAACGATTATCATGAACAAGGAAATATAATAATAACTAATTTATTATTGCCTCTAGGGCATATTTCCAACACTATGTTTTACTACCAAGCAAGGGGTGGAGAGGTTAGGGACAAGAAGAGAAGGGGCGGCAGGCTCGCCTTCGGCCATAAGACCGACTTCTGCTGAATCCAGCAACCGAACAATTCTCTTAATGATGGATTCTATGTCCTACACCACATGCTGGAGTACAGACGGGATCACCAGAACCTTCGCATGTCACCTACATCCGGCGATGCCCATATTCTGCAATGGGCAAAGAACGTAGGAGATATCGAGGATCATCGACTTCGAGCCGAGCTCTGTCACATCCAGCGCGAACTTGCCCAAATCATCATGAAGGAGGTCGTCGGAAAAATAGGGATGTTCTACGAAGAAGGACAAATGTCGCGGGAAGACGTCCGAACATGGGTAGCTGCTCAGCATCTCGACCTGAAGCCTTTCACTAGGCTCGGGGACTATCTCCCTGACATGGATGGATGGAACAACATGTTGGAGTGATTGTCGATATATGACAATGTGTCCGTTTAGTCCATACTTTCTGTATGACAAAACTTTGAGTTATGCACGGCGAAACTTTATTTGTGATGTAATTAAACCGTCCTCCTCCTCGACTAGCGAAAATCACTCTAGTTAGGGCATTTTGGGGTACGATGAACTTTGTTATTTTTGCTTATGATATGTTGTTTCCATTTTTACCAAGTCTGTCTCTTTTCATTGCTCAACTATATATATATATATATATATATATATATATATATATATATATATATATATATATATATATATATATATATATATATATATATATATATATATATATATATATATATATATATATATCATCGACTCATGTGACGATGCAGGTGCATAGATCATCAATGCAGAATAAGTGCTACGCCAGGAGTATATATACGACAAGTGGCCGGAGTGTCAGGCCCAGGTGTACCGGTTTCCGGTTTCGGAGTGACAGGCAGTAGTTAGTTTAGGTTCACGCTAATGCGAGAGAGGGATACGAACTCATGTACTTGCAAGTAATCGAGACTTGTATAGCTATTTTTGAGATGATGACGAGAGACCACTTTGTGTTGGATGATGATTATGATGAGACTATTTGTATGTATATGCTATGATTACATTTGTGGTCTCGCAGGCATTTGTATGTGTATCATGATGACATTTGTATGTGCTAAAGATTCTTCTATAAAGCCTGTTCAAATACAAAACAAATATGCCAAAAAAACAAAAAACTACTAAAATTAGAAGTAGCGAGTGTATGAAAGTTAGCAGCAGCGCCGCGATAGCGATGCGAGTCCAGCCAAAGCGCCGCTAGAGCTACTAGCAGATGCGAGCTTCCACTAAGCGCTGCTGCTGCTACACTTGTGTAGCAATGAGCTGGCAAGCACACACGCCATGCTATGTGTTAGCTGTAGCACCTTATTAGTAGCGCCACTCCCCGCGCTACTGATACACTTAAAACCCGCGCTGCTGCTAGCCTTTTCCCTAGTAGTGATCCTTCTATGATGGTGAGCCTATGCCTTGGAAGATGGACGACAAGTCCACATCTTCAACAACTCCACCACCTTCCTCACCAACAAAGGAGACATAATCATATGGGTATGGGCACTCCCCTTGGCAACTGCCAAGCTTGGGGGAGGTGCCCCGGTATTGTATCACCACCACATCTCCTATCTTTACTATTTTTCTTAGTTCGATCCTTTTAGTATTATCTTGATTTAGTAGAATAAAAGTTTTGGTATGATCTAGTTTTGTGTTTTGCTTTATGATCCCTCTATGTAATCGAGTCCGTGAGCTATATATAATAAAGATTAGTGTTGAGTCAAGGGCTTGATTATCTTGCTATGATCTTGAGTGAATAAAAGAACAGAGAAAAGAATAAAAAGAAACAAAGCGATCATATTGATCTTATGGAGAGTAATGACTTCACATAGAAAGAGTATGATGATTAAAAGTTATTGAGAGTTGACAAACATAGCTTTGGTCATCGTTGCAATTAATAGGAAGTAATAAAGAAAGAGTGGTTTCACATATAAATATACTATCTTGGACATCTTTTATGATTGTGAGCACTCATTAAAATATGACATGCTAAAGAGTTGATGTTGGACAAGGAAGACAACGTAATAGGTTATGTTTTCTTATATCTGAAATAAAGTATATTATCATGGATCATCCAGCATGTTGAGCTTGCCTTTCCCCCTCATGCTAGCCAAATTCTTTGCACCAAGTAGAGATACTACTTGTGCTTCCAAAAACCCTTAAACCCAGTTTTGCCATGAGAGTCCACCATATCTACCTATGGATTGAGTAAGATCCTTCAAGTAAGTTGTCATTGGTGCAAGCAATAAAAATTGCTCTCTAAATATGTATGATTGATTAGTGTGGAGGAAATAAGCTTTATACGATCTTGTGATGTGGAAGAAATAAAAGCGACGGACTGCATAATAAAGGCCATATCACAAGTGGCAATATGAAGTGACATTCTTTCGCATTAAGATTTTGTGCATTCAACTCTGAAAGCGCATGGCAACCTTTGCGTCCCTCTGCGAAGGGCCTATCTTTTACTATTATCTTCTACCTTATGCAAGATTCATGTTGATCTTCACCTTTCCTTTTTATATTTTATCCTTTGGCAAGCACAGTGTGTTGGAAAGATCTAGACATATATATCTAATTGAATGTAAGTTAGCATGAGTTATTATTGTTGACATTACCCTTGAGGTAAAAGGTTGGGAGGCGAAACTATAAGCCCCTATCTTTCTCTGTGTCCGATTAAAATTCCGTAACCACAAGTATTGCGTGAGTGTTAGCAATTGTGAAAGACTAAATGATAGTTGAGTATATGGACTTGCTGAAAAACTCTGACATAGACTCTTTCTGATGTTATGATAAATTTCAATTGCTTCAATGACTGAGATTATAATTTGTTAGTTCTCAATAAAGTTTGTGATTCATACTTTGCATTGTGAATAGATTATTACTTGAGCTTAAGAAATCATATGACAATATCCATATATGTTGCTGCTATTAGAATGATCATGATGCCCTCATGTCCGTATTTTATTTTATCGACACCTCTACCTCTAAACATGTGGACGTATTTATCGTTATCGGCTTCCGCTTGAGGACAAGCGAGGTCTAAGCTTGGGGGAGTTGATACGTCCATTTGGCATCATGCTTTTATATCGATATTTATTGCATTATGGGCTGCTATTACACATTATGTCACAATACTTATGCCTATTATCTCTTATTTTACAAGGTTTACATAAGGAGGGAGAATGCCGGCAGCTGGAATTCTGGGCTGGAAAAGGAGCAAATATTAGAGACCTATTCTGCACAACTCCAAAAGTCCTGAAACTCCACGAAAGTTAATTTTGGAAATAATAAAAAGTACTGAGCGGAAGAAATACCAGAGGGGGCCCATACCCTGGCCACGAGGGTGGGGGGCGCGCCCTACCCCCTAGGCGCGCCCCCTGCCTCGTGGGCCCCCTGTTGGCCCTCCGGTGCCCATCTTCTACTATATGAAGTCTTTCGTCCGAAGAAAAATCACAAGCAAGCTTTCGGGACGAGACTCCGCCGCCACGAGGAGGAACCTTGGCGGAACCAATCTAGGGCTCCGACAGAGCTGTTCTGCCGGGGACACTTCCCTCCGGGAGGGGAAATCATCGCCATCGTCATCACCAATGCTCCTCTCATCGAGAGAGGGCCAATCTCCATCAACATCTTCACCAGCACCATCTCCTCTCAAACCCTAGTTCATCTCTTGTATCCAATTCTTGTCTCTAAGTCTGGGATTGGTACTTGTAGGTTGCTAGTATTTTTGATTACTCCTTGTAGGTTATACTAGTTGGTTTATTTGGTGGAAGATCATATGTTCAGATCCTTTATGCATATTAATACTCCTCTGATTATGAACATGAATATGGTTTGTGAGTAGTTACGTTTGTTCCTGAGGACATGGGAGAAGTCTTGCTATTAGTACTCATGTGAATTAGGTATTCGTTCGATATTTTGATGAGATGTATGTTGTCTCTCCTCTAGTGGTGTTATGTGAACGTCGACTACATGACACTTCACCATTATTTGGGCCTAGAGGAAGGCATTGGGAAGTAATAAGTAGATGATGGGTTGCTAGAGTGACAGAAGCTTAAACCCTAGTTTATGCGTTGCTTCGTAAGGGGCTGATTTGGATCCATATGTTTCATGCTATGGTTAGGTTTACCTTAATACTTCTTTTGTAGTTGCGGATGCTTGCAATAGGGGTTAATCATAAGTGGGATGCTTGTCCAAGTAAGGGCAGCACCCAAGCACCGGTCTACCCACATATCAAATTATCAAAGTACCGAACGCGAATCATAAGAACGTGATGAAAACTAGCTTGACGATAATTCCCATGTGTCCTCGGGAGCGCTTTTCTCTATATAAGAGTTTGTCCAGGCTTGTCCTTTGCTACAAAAAGGATTGGGCCACATTGCTGCACTTCATTTACTTTTGTTACTTGTTGCTCGTTACAAATTATCTTATCACAAAACTATCCGTTACCTATTATTTCAGTGTTTGTAGAGAATACCTTGCTGAAAACCGCTTATCATTTCCTTCTGCTCCTCGTTGGGTTAGACACTCTTACTTATCAACTAAGATAGATCCCCTATACTTGTGGGTCATCAATGCATAGCAACGAGAGGGGAGAGTGTTGTCTACGTACCCTCGTAGACCGTAAGCGGAAGCGTTATGACAACGCGGTTGATGTAGTCGTATGTCTTCACGATCGACCGATCCTCAGTACCGAACGTACGGCACCTCCGTGTTCAGCACACGTATAGCTCGGTGACATCCCCCGAACTCAGATCCAGTAGAGCTCGAGGGAGAGTTTCGTCAGCACGACAGCGTGATGACCATGTTGATGAAGCTACCGCCGCAGGGCTTCGCCTAAGCACTGCTACGATATGACCGAGGTGGATTATGGTGGAGGGGGGCACCGCACACGGCTGGGAGAGATCAATGATCAACTTGTGTGTTCTAGGGTGCCCCCCTGCCCCCGTATATAAAGGAGCAAGGGGGAGGCTAGCCGGCCCCTGTAGGGCGCGCCAGGAGGAGGAGTCCTCCTCCTAGTAGGAGTAGGACTCCCCTCTATCCTACTCCTACTAGGAGGGGAAAAGGAAGGGGGAGAAGGAGAAGGAAATGGGCCCCCCCTTCCTAGTCCAATTTGGACCAGAGGGGGAGGGGGCGCGCGGCCTGCCCTGGCCGGCCCTTCTCTCTCTCCACTAGGGCCCAATTAGGCCCATTAACCCCCGGGGGATTCCGGTAACCCCTCAGGCACTCCGGTAAAATCCCAATTTCACCCGGAACTCTTCCACGTCCAAATATAGGCTTCCACTATATCAATCTTTATGTCTCGACCATTTGGAGACTCCTCGTCATGTCCGTGATCATATCCGGGACTCCGAACTACCTTTGGTACATCAAAACATATAAACTCATAATACTGATCGTCACAGAACTTTAAGCGTGCGGACCCTACGGGTTCGAGAACTATGTAGACATGACCGAGACACGTCTTCGGTCAATAACCAATAGCGCAACCTGGATGCTCATATTGGTTCCTACATATTCTACGAAGATCTTTATCGGTCAAACCGCATAACAACATACGTTGTTCCCTTTGTCATCGATATGTTACTTGCCCGAGATTCGATCGTCGATATCTCAATACCTAGCTCAATCTCGTTACCGGCAAGTCTCTTTACTCGTTCCATAATGCATCATCCCACAACTAACTCATTAGTCACATTGCTTACAAGGCATATAGTTATGTGCATTACCGAGAGGGCCCAGAGATACCACTTCGACAATCGGAGTGACAAATCCTAATCTCGATCTATGCCAACTCAACAAGTACCATCGGAGACACCTGTAGAGCACCTTTATAATCACCCAGTTACGTTGTAACGTTTGGTAGCACACAAAGTGTTCCTCCAGTATTCGGGAGTTGCATAATCTCATAGTCATAGGAACATGTATAAGTCATGGAGAAAGCAATAGTAGTAAACTAAATGATCAAGTGCCAAGATAATGGAATGGGTCAAGTCAATCACATCATTCTCCTAATGATGTGATCCTGTTAATCAAATGACAACTCATGTCCATGGCTAGGAAACTCAACCATCTTTGATTAACGAGCTAGGCAAGTAGAGACATACTAGTGACACTATGTTTGTCTATGTATTCACACATGTATTATGTATCCGGTTAATACAATTCTAGCATGAATAATAAACATTTATCATGATATGAGGAAATAAATAACTTTATTATTGCCTCTATGGCATAGTTCCTTCAATAGTATCGAAAAAACCTTCTGGTTGCATCATATACAACTCTTCTTTAAGAAATCCATTAAGGATTGCAGTTTTGACATCGATTTGCTAGATTTCATAAAATGCGGCAATTGCTAACATCATTCGGACAGACTTAAGCATCACTACACCATTCTCTATGACTTGCCGATCATCGGACAAGTCCAACAAAGTCTCCACTTTGTTCTCATACATGGATCCTATCTCCGATTTCATGGCTTCAAGCCATATGTCGGAATCTGGGCTCATCATAGCTTCTTCATAGTTCGTAGGTTCGCCGCGGTCTAATAACATAAATTCCAGGACATGATTTCAGTACCACTCTGGTGCGGATCGTGCTTTGGTCGACCTATGAAGTTCAGTAGCAACTTGATCTGAAGTTTCATGATCATTATCATTAGCTTCCTCTCTAGTTGGTGTAGGCATCATGGGAACGGTTTTCTCTGATGTGCTACTTTCCAATTCGAGAGGAGGTATAATTACCTCATCAAGTTTTGCTTTCATCCCACTCACTTCTTTCGAGAGAAACTCCTTCTCTAGAAAGGATCCATTCTTAGCAACAAAGATCTTGCCTTTGGATATGTGGTAGAAGGTGTACCCAATTGTTTCCTTAGGGTATCCTATGAAGACGCACTTCTCCGATTTGGTTCCGAGCTTATCAGGCTGAAGGCTTTTGACATAAGTAGAAGCACTAAGTTTCAGGCTTAGGTCCAGCTTTTGGCTTCTTCACAGGAGTGGCAACTTGCTTGCCATTCTTCTTGAAGTTCCCTTTCTTTCCCTTTGCCCTTTTTCTTGAAACTAGTGGTTTTGTTAACCATCAACATTTTATGCTCTTTCTTGATTTCTACCTTCGCCGATTTCAGCATCGCGAAGAGCTCGGGAATCGTTTTCGTCATCCTTGCATATTATAGTTCATCACGAAGTTCTAGTAGGTTGGTGATAGTGACTAGAGAACTCTGTCAATCACTATCTTATCTGGAAGATTAACTCCCACTTGATTCAAGCGATTGTACTACCCAGACATTCTGAGAATATGCCACTGGCTGAGCTATTCTCCTCCATCTTGTAGGCAAAGTATTTTCAGAGGTCTCATACCTCTCGACATAGGCATGAGTCTGAAATACCAATTTCAGCTCTGGGAACACCTCATATGTTCCATATCATTCAAAAACGTCTTTGAAGCCCTGATTCTAAGCCGTAAAGCATGGCGCACTAAACTTTCAAGTAGTCATCGTATCGAGCTTGCCAAACGTTCATAACGTCTGCATCTGCTCCTACAATTGGTCAGTCACCTAGCGATGCATCAAGGACATAATTCTTCTGTGCAGTAATGAGGATAATCCTCAGATCACGGATCCAGCCCGCATCATTGCTACTATCATCTTTCAACTTAGTTTTCTCTAGGAACATATCAAAAAAAATTAGGGGAGCTATATCGCGAGCTATTGATCTACAACATAGATATGCAGAAATTATTAATGAAGGAAATATGCCCTAGAGGCAATAATAAAGTTATTATTTATTTCCTTATTTCATGATAAATGTTTATTATTCATGCTAGAATTGTATTAACCGGAAACTTAGTACATGTGTGAATACATAGACAAACAGGGTGTCACTAGCATGCCTCTACTTGACTAGCTCGTTGAATCAAAGATGGTTAAGTTTCCTAGCCATAGACAGGAGTTGTCATTTGATTAACGGGATCACATCATTAGAGAATGATGTGATTGACTTGACCCAGTATGTTAGCTTAGCACTTGATCGTTTAGTATGTTGCTATTGCTTTCTTCATGACTTATACATGTTCCTATGACTATGAGATTATGCAACTGCCGAATACCGTAGGAACACTTTGTGTGCTATCAAACGTCACAACGTAACTGGGTGATTATAAAGGTGCTCTACAGGTGTCTCCAATGGTACTTGTTGAGTTGGCATAGATCGAGATTAGGATTTGTCACTCCGATTGTCGGAGAGGTATCTCTGGGCCCTCTCGGTAATGCACATCACTATAAGCCTTGCAAGCAATGTGACTAATGAGTTAGTTGCGGGATGATGCATTACGTGACGAGTAAAGAGACTTGCCGGTAACGAGATTGAATTAGGTATTGAGATACTGATGATCGAATCTCGGGCAAGTAACATAACGATGACAAAGGGAACAACGTATGTTGTTATGCGGTTTCACCGATAAAGATCTTTTTGAATATGTGGGAACCAATACGAGCATCCAGGTTCCGCTATTGGTTATTGACCGGAGACGTGTCTCGGTCATGTCTACATAGTTCTCGAACCCGTAGGGTCTGCGCGCTTAAAGTTCTGTGACGATTGGTATTATGAGTTTTTGTGTTTTGATGTACCGAAGGTAGTTCGGAGTCCCGGATATGATCACAGACATGACAAGGATTCTCGAAATGGTTGAGATGTAAAGATCGATATATTGGAAGCCTATATTTGGACATCGGAATGGTTCCGGCTGAAATCGGGATTTTACCGGAATACTGGGAGGTTACCGGAACCCCCCAGTACCTTAATGGGCCATAGTGGAGAGAGAGAGGAAGCTAGGGCAGGCCGGGGCCCCCTCCCCCTCTGGTTCGAATTGGACTAGGAGGGGGGGCGGCGCCCCCCTTTCCTTCCTCCCTCTCTCCCCCTTCCTTCTCTCCTAGTCCAACTAGGAAGGGGGGGGGAATCCTACTCCCTGTGGGAGTAGGACTCCTCCTGGCGCGCCTTGCTAGGGCCGGCCGGCCCTCCCCCCTTGCTCCTTTATATACGGGGGCAGGGGGCACCCCATGGACACACAAGTTGATCATTGATCTCTCTTAGCCGTGTGCGGTGCCCCCCTCCACCATAATCCACCTCGGTCATATCGTAGCGGTGCTTAGGAGAAGCCCTGCATCGGTAACTTCATCAACACCGTCACCACGCCATCGTGCTGACGGAGCTCCCCCAAAGCTCTACTGGATCGTGAGTTCACAGGACGTCACCGAGCTGAACAGTGCTGAACGCGGAGGTGACGTACGTTCGCTACTGAGGATCGGTCGATCGTGAAGACGTACGACTACATCAACCGCATTGTCATAATGCTTCCTCTTACGGTCTACAAGGGTACATAGACAACACTCTCCCCTCTCGTTACTATGCATCACCATGATCTTGCGTGTGCGTAGTTTTTTTTAAATTACTATGTTCCCCAACAATTAAGACTAAGTTCATGATAAATTAAGTTCAATTAATCAAATTACTTAAGAACTCCCACTTAAATAGACAACCCTCAAGTCATCTAAGTGATACTTGATCCAAATCAACTAACCCATGTCCGATCATCACGTGAGATGGGGCAGTCTTCAATGGTGAACATCTCTATGTTGATCCTATCGACTATATGATTCACGTTCGACCTTTCGGTCTCCAGTGTTCCGAGGCCATGTCTGTACATGCTAGGCTCGTCAAGTTTAACCCAAGTATTCCGCATGTGCAAAACTGTCTTGCACACACTGTATGTGAACGTAGAGTCTATCACACCCGATCATCACGTGGTGTCTCAACACGACGAACTGTAGCAACGGTGCATACTCAGGGAGAACACTTTTACCTTGAAATTTAGTGAAGGGATCATCTTATAATGCTACCGCCGTACTAAGCAAATAAGATGCATAAAAGATAAACATCACATGCAATCAAAATATGTGACATGATATGGCCATCATCATCTCGTGCTTTTGATCTCCATCTCCAAAGCATCATCATGATCTCCATCGTCACTGACTCGACACCTTGATCTCCATCCTAGCATCCTGGTCGTCTCGCCAACTATTGCTTCTACAACTATCGCTAACGCATAGTGATAAAGTAAAGCAATTACATGGTGTTCACATTTCATACAATAAAGAGACAACCATAAGGCTCCTGTCGGTTGCATATAACTTACAAAATATGATCATCTCATACAATAACGTTTATCACATCATGTCTTGACCATATCACATCACAACATGCCATGCGAAAACAAGTTAGACGTCCTCTACTTTGTTGTTGCAAGTTTTACGTGGCTGCTACGGGCTTCTAGCAAGAACCGTTCTTACCTACGGCAAAAACCACAACGGTGAATTATCAAGTTTGCTGTTTTAACCTTCTTCAAGGACCGGCCGCAGTCAAATTCGATTCAACTAAAGTAGGAGAAACAGACACCCGCCAGCCACCTTTATCCAAAACTAGTTGTATGACTGCCGGTGGAACCGGTCTCATATACGTGGACATGTAAGGTTGGTCCGGGCCGCTTCATCTTGCAATACCACCAAATCAAAATAAGACGTTGGTGGTAAGCAGTATGACCATCACCGCCCTAAATTCTTTGTGTTCTACTCGTGCATATCATCTACGCATAGACCTGGCTCATGATGCCACTGTTGCGAATCATTGCATGGAAAACAAAAATTTTGTTCTACGCACACGCAATGATCTATCCATGGAGATGCATAGCAACGAGGGGGAGAGTGTGTCTATGTACAGCCGTAGACCGTAAGTGCAAGGGTTTCACAACGCGGTTGATGTAGTCGAACTTCTTCGCGCTTCAACCGATCAAGTACTGAACACACGGCACCTCCATGATCTGCACACGTTCAGCTCGGTGACGTCCCTCGCCTTCTTGATCCGGCAAGACGTCGAGGTAATAGATGAGTTCCGTCAGCACGACGGCATGGTGAGGGTGATGGTGAAGTGATCTCCGCAAGGCTTCGCCTAAGCACTACGAAAATATGACCGGGAGTGTAAACGGTGGAGGGGACGCCGCACGCAACTAGGCAATTGTGCAGGGTATGCTAGGCACCCCCCCCCCACACACACACACATATATATATATATATATATATATATATATATATATATATATATATATATATATATATATATATATATATATATATATATATATAGGACAAATGTTTCCTACAAGCAGTGGTAGTTACCACCACTTGCGTTTTGTATGTTGTATGTAGTATCTGTCAAAATTGAGAGTATGTACGTGTAGTATGTAGTATATAATAATGATTAGGTAGTATATATAGTAATTTTAGGTAGTATATACCATTTTTGAGTATACTCTTTTTACGTACAAATATGTACGTATTTCATAAATATAACAAAAACTATGGGTTCATATGTAATTTTTCATATAACTTGCTTTGAAATATCTTAGATATAGTATATGAATATATTTAAAATGATAAAGTAGTATATATAGTACCACATGATAGTATATGAGACATATGGGGTAACTACTATATATATATATATATATATATATATATATATATATATATATATAGGTGGGAGGGAGGGAGGAGTAGCCAAGGGGGGGCGCCCAAGTAGGGGGAATCCTACTTGGGCTCTCTCCCAAGCCGCACCCCCCTTTCCTTATTTGGAGTGCGCGGAAAGGCAGGGGAGGGTGCCCCCCATTTCCTTTCACCCATGAGAGGAAAAGGCAAGAGGGGCTAGCTGAAAGTGCAACTATCCCTAGGTGGTTTTGGTAATTCCTAACAACATATAGCTCATTGAGCTAACATTATTCCAAGATAAACATTTCAGAAAAAGCTCAATGAATGGCATGGCATGGATGAGAAAAGTGGACCCCTCAAAATACTAAGGATAAAAGGATTGGCTCAAGCTCAAAGCTCAAGACTCTACATTTTATATTTTAGTGATCCAAGATCACATTGAGTCTATAGGAAAAGCCAATACTATCAAGGAGGGACGATGTGTTGCTTAATGAGGTTCTTGCTTCATAGTGCTTAGTGATATGCTCCAAAACCCTCAACTACTTTCCCACATCCACATATGACCTAAACCAAAAGTCAAACTCGGCCCCACCGATTCTTTCTATCCGACGCCACCGAGTTCAGATGTCATAGCCACTGCTACAAACCCTAGGCAAATTGGTCTCACCGATAGGGATCTCGGACTCACCGAGATGGGATTGTAATCTCTCGGTTTCCCTTTGTAACGTTTCGGTCCTACCGAGATGAGCGATCGGTCCCACCGAGATTGCAATGTAAACTCTTTGTTTCCCTTTTGTAACATTTTGGTCTCACCGAAATGAGCGAATTGGTCCCACCAAGTTTACCTGACCAACTCTCTGGTTAGCTTATTACCAAAATCGGTCCCACCGAGTTTGTGTAATCGGTCTCACCAAGATTACGTTATGCCCTAACTCTAACCATATCGGTGTTACCGAGTTGCATGTCGGTCCCACCAAAAATCCTAATGGTCACTAGATTTGCTGAATCGGTCCGACCGAGTTTATCAATTCGGTCCCACCGAGTTTGGCAGGTTCTGTGTAATGGTTAGATTTTGTGTGGAGGCTATATATACCCCTCCACCTCCTCTTCATTCATGGAGAGAGCCATCAGAACGAACCTACACTTACAATACACATTTTCTGAGAGAGAACCACCTACACTTGTGTTGAGACCAAGATATTCCATTCCTACCATATGAATCTTGATCTCTAGCCTTCCCCAAGTTGCTTTCCACTCAAATCTTCTTTCCACCAAATCCAAATCCTGTGAGAGAGAGTTGAGTGTTGGGGAGACTATCATTTGAAGCACAAGAGCAAGGAGTTCATCATCAACACACCATTTTTTTACTTCTTGGAGAGTGGTGTCTCCTAGATTGGCTAGGTGTCATTTTGGAGCCTCCGACAAGATTGTGGAGTTCAACCAAGGAGTTTGTAAGGGCAAGGAGATCGCCTACTTCGTGAAGATCTACCGCTAGTGAGGCAAGTCCTTCGTGGGCGACGACCATGGTGGGATAGACAAGGTTGCTTCTTCGTGGACCCTTCGTGGGTGGAGCCTCCATGGACTCGCAGAATGTTACCCTTCGTGGGTTGAAGTCTCCATCAACGTGGATGTACGATAGCACCACCTATCGGAACCACGACAAAAACATCCGTGTCTCCAATTGCGTTTGAATTCTCCAAACCCTTCCCTTTACATTCTTGCAAGTTGCATGCTTTACTTTCCGCTACTCATATACTCTTTGCATGCTTGCTTGAATTGTGTTAAGATTGCTTGACTTGTGCTAAGTTAGCCAAAGACTAAAATTGGGAAAAGGATACGTTTTTATTTGGTCAAGTAGTCTAATCACCCCCCCCCCCCTCTAGACATACTTTCGATCCTACACTAGCCCTCCCCCTTTTCCTTCCCTAGGGCTGGCCAACCAAGGGAAGGGGCGCACCAGCCCCCTTGTGGGCTGGTCTATTCCCTCCTTTGGCCCATAAGGCCTATAACTTGCCGGGGGGGGGGGGGGTGCCCGGAACCCCTTCCGGTGACCTGATTACTTCCCGGTAGGTCCCGAAACACTTCCTGTGTCCAAATACCATCGTCCTATATATCAATCTTTACCTCTCGACCATTTCTAGACTCCTCGTCATGTCCATGATCTCATCCGGGACTCCGAATAACATTAGGTCACCAAAACATATAACTCATATAACACTATATCGTCAGCGAACGTTAAGTGTGCGAACCCTACTGGTTTGAGAACTATGTAGACATGACCGAGACACCTCTCAGGTCAATAACCAATAGCAGAACCTGGATGCCCATATTGGCTCCTACATTTTCTACGACGATCTTTATCGTTCGAACCGTTATGACAACATACGTAATTCCCTTTGTCTATCGGTATGTTACTTGCCCGAGATTCGATCGTCGGAATCTCTATACTTAGTTCAATCTCGTTATCGGCAAGTCTCTTTACTCATTCCGTAATACATCACCTCATGACTAACTCCTTAGTCGTTCGCTTGCAAGCTTATGATGTGTATTACCGAGAGAGCCCAGAGATACCTCTCCGATACTCGGAGTGACAAATCCTAATCTCGATCTATGCCGACTCAACAAACACCTTCGGAGATACCTGTAGAGCATCTTTATGATCACCCAGTTATGTTGTGACGTTTGATAGCACACAAGGCATTCCTCCGGTATCCGGGAGCTGCATAATCTCATAGTCAAAGGAATAAGTATTTGACATGAAGAAAGCAATAGCAATAAACTGAATGATCATTATGCTAAGCTAACGGGTGGGTCTTGTCCATCACATCATTCTCCTAATGATGTGATCCCATTAGCAAATGACAACACATGTCCATGGTTAGGAAACCTTAACCATCTTTGATCAACAAGCTAGTCTAGTAGAGGCTTACTAGGGACATGGTATTTGTCTAAGTTTCCGATCAATACAATTCTAGCATGAATAATAAACCTTTATCATGAATAAGGAAATATAAAATAACAACTTTATTATTGCCTCTAGGGCATATTTCCTTCAGTGGATTATGACAAGATTGTCTCATAATAATAATACTTAAAGTCAGTTCGGATTAAACTAGCAATTACTGAATATTTTCAGTTATGAGATATAACAGATGGATGACAAAATGATTCCCATGAGATGGAAATAGAACCAAGGTTGTATATTTGTTTCGGTCGAAGGTAATTTTCTTAATCCAGAGGATCCTAGTAAGAGTGCAAACTTCAAGAGATTGAGTAATGATCTGAAGCAAGCATAGTGGAGTTAGAATCTTTGTTTTGATGAATTGATCAAATAATATGATTTCATCGATAGAAACAAAGTTGATTGTATTTACAAGAAAGTAAGTGGGAGCATAATAATATTTCTGAGCACTTTGTGTGCATGACACATTATTGTTGATTGGAAATTATATAAATTTCTTGACAAATTTTAAGATTTTATTGAAAATAGTTTTCAGTAAAATACTTAGGCAATGTAGTCCTTATATTAGACATAATAATCTATGGAATTAGTAGTGTCTAATCAGGCTTAGCCAAAATACATATTGATAAAATACTAAAGAAGTTAGTATGAAAAACGCCAAGAAGAGTTTCTTGTCAAAGTCACATGGAATGAGTTCTTAGCAAGAATCGGTAAGAAGAGTTTCTTGTCAAAGTCACATGGATGAGTTCTTAGCAAGAATCGGTATTTTCAAATGTTGATGAGTGAAATACATGATTTCAGTCATACTTGTGTTAATTCCATGGTATGTAAATAACCAGATATGTCCAGTACTCCAAGTTAGTTATGAGTAAAGTTACCGGAATGGTCAAATTGTTGATAGTAGAACAACATCGAAAATATCGTTAAGTAGTAACGACATGTTTCTCGCATACAGAGAAAATGAAGAGATTGATGTAAGGAGTTACATCAATACATGCTTGATGTAAGTAGTACATCGACAAAAACTTCATTCGATGCTCCAAGCGAATTTCGATATCAATTAAATGATTTATTGTGGCACAATAAGTTGGAATTAGTCCAAGAGAGTTACAGTAGTGAATTTTATAACAAAAAGATGAGTATATTGTCGCTTTAGAAGCTAGAATAGAGAGTGATGAATCAAAGGTTCATTTATGAACTTGGAATGGTTTCTAGATGTTTATGAAAAATAGAACACAATTCTCAATAGTTGTTCTATAGCTCAATCTAAGGAATCAAAGGTCATGCCAGTGATTTAATACATACAAAACCAGTTTTACACAAATTATAAATTTATGTGAAAGCATGACAGATGCATTGAAATGCAAATGATACACACGGATCTCAAGATTGTAAAATTTGATAGGACGAAGTCTAGATGGACTAACACCGGATTGCCATTGATGTAAAAGTTAAAAAAATGCTAACTAGATTATTGAGTCTAGTGCAAGTGAGAGACTGTTGAAAATATGCCAAAGAGGCTATAATATTGTATTATTATATTTCCATATTCATAGTTAAGTGTTTATATTTCATGCTATAACTGCTATGATCCTGGAATATGCCATTCAGTGAGAAACTCATATGCACATGTGAAATGATAAATGAATAAAATAAAGGTTCCTAGTCTCACCTCTAAGACTAGATCAAGTGTTGTTGGTGATCATGTTTTTTGGATCTTCGGATATCGTTAAGTGTAACGATAGTCCTAAAACAACATTGAGATTATGACGTTGGAAGAACGATCATATTGAATCGACCCAAACTTGTTTGATATGAATTGAGTTAATATTGCCTGCATTCAATTGTAATAACACGGAGAGTTAACATGCAATTTTTATCCTTAGACCATGAGATTATCGTAGTCACTTCTTACCGTACGGTGGACTTTGGGGTTGGTCAAACGTCACCTGTAACACGGTGATCATAATGACAATTTACAGGTTCCTCAGAAAGTTTGACAAGGGACTAGATAGCTCAAGAGTGAGATTTGCTCCTTCGACGATGGAGAGATATTCTTAGGGCCCTCTCGGTGTGACGGCGTCCATCATCGTCTGGCCATACATAGGTGACTATGTCACGGGGATGCCGGAACACAATAATGAGAAAGAAGAACAAATCCGGTAACGAGGATTTTGGTATAGTAAGCATGTGATGACTTAGGAGTATACCGATCATCCCGGGTTTTTAAAGTATCGTGAAGCAAAGGGAACATCACATGATAGCCAAAGGTTCACTCGAATAACATTCGAGTGCTCACAGGGATCGATATGGACATCCACGGTCCCGCTGTTGGTTATTGAAGGAAGGGGTTTCATTCATGTCTGTGAGTTACCGAACCTATAGGGTCACAAGCTTAAGGCAATCACGGTCTGCTGAGTCTTAGTAGGACGAGAGTATTGATGATTTATTTCTGGCATTGTTTCATTAATATTAGGAATAGTTCTGAGAGGATCCGAAAGCGTTTCAGGGTCATCGAAAGAGTTTCGGATGTTTCCAGAAATGTTCTGGTGCGAGGACACTTTGGCTGGGCCAAGGGATAAGGCCCATGAGGTCTGAGGTTAGTGCAAAAGGAGTTTTGCGAAGGACAGGGGCCAGACACCAAGGTCCTTGGCACGCTAGGGTATTTGCCGTCTGGTACTGGGCCAAACGTCGAGGTCCGTGGCGTTTCCGGAAACACTAGGAACCTTGACGTTTCATGCTGGAATCTGAGGAGGACTCTTCCTTCTGTTCCAAACCGACTTTGGGGAGGCTCCCTCCCCAAGTTACGACCTCAGGGCTCAACATATAGATAGAGGGGCAGGGCTAGCCCCTAGAACACAAGTTTTGGATCCTCCTCTATTCATCTAGCCCTAGATCTAGTTGGTCCTAGTTAACTAATTAGAGTTGGGTCTAGTTCCTCTAATCCTCATAATTAGAAGCACAGTGTGGTTCTAATCTCATCCCTCTAATTCTTCGACGATGATTAGCTCTTTACGGCGAAGCGCTGCCGAATCGTGAAGGATGTACCCTTGCAACCAAGTAGAGAGGTCGTGTTTTCGGTCTTCAGTTCGAGGGCCTGTTCGTGGGCTGTACAAGGGATCATTCATCGACGGTTTGAGGGACTCCAAGTACGATCTACACCGACATGTTCTTCTTCCGCTGCAATCTGGTTATGCATCTTCATATTGATCTTGGGTGATCGTAGGTGCGAGAATTTTTGTTTTCGACTATGTTTCCCAACACGTTGCAGCTCGCTGGGCGCCACTGTAGCATCCTGCTCGCCGGATTCTGTCACCAGGAGACGGATCTGTTGCCTTGGCTCGCCTAAGGAGCGGAGAGGAGGGGAAAAGGTTCAGCGGAGGAGTCGTGCCGGCTGGGGAGGTGGAATAAGCAAAAGAGAAGCGTCTTGTGGAAGAAGGAGAGAGGAAGGAGTGGTCAATAGCGATGGGGAAAGGATAATGTGGGGCTGAGCGGTCAGGCGGCGCGCGAGTGGCTTAGTAGCCAGGCTGTGCGAGCAATCGAGCGGTGCGACCAGCCCAAGCTTTGACCAGCGCACCATTCTCAAACGTTTTCCATTTAGATTACAAGATATGGCAGATGAGCATCAAAACAACTTTCCTAAATGGAAACTTTGAAAATGATATATACTCCCTCCGTCCGATGAGAATTGTACATATAGAAATTTTAGGACAAATTAGGAGTGGAGTTAAAAATGCATTGGAAAGGTGCAACCCACCATCTCTCTCCTCTTTAATTACCCAACCCCCAATGAGCCAAGTGCATGTAGAAATTAAGGAGACCATGTGTAAAACGTTATTGGTGTTGATTACCGTGTGATGAGAGAGGGACATTTTTTTTACTTTAAAATGCATTTGGAAGATAGAAGTACACTCTTTTTTGGACAAATTTTAAAGCCAAATATACACTCTTCACCGGACGAACAGAGTACAAGCTTGAAACATACAACCTGAAGGTTCTCTCGATCCTGAGGATGTCGGTAAGGTGTGCAAGCTTGAAAGGTTCATTTATGCTTTGAAGTAAGCATCAAGGAGTTGGAATATATGCTTTGATGAAGTTATTAGAGGGTTTGGCTTTATCAGAAACGGCGAAAAATCTTGTGTCTGCAAGAAGTTTAGTAGGAGTTCAAAAGCATTTCCAATCTTATATGTAAACAACATAATGTTAGTGCAATTAGAGTCATTGGAAAAGAGTTTTTGAACGAAACACTTAGGCGAACCGGGTATATACCTTGTAACTCTACAAGGTATATGTGACAGCCTCTTCCATACAATAGTGCCAGGTTTTTATAGAAACTAGAAGATCCCCCGCGCGTTGCTGCGGGAACCATGATAAAATAAATAAATAAAAGCCTTATAGAACTATCTTTTAAAAGAAAAAGGAGTTACAAAACTTGTTATATGGATGCATGAAGCAATTTAGTAATCCTCCTCAATTGTTCCACTATAAAAAGAAGTGCCATTCTCGTAAGCCATCTCGGCTGATGAGAGAAAGTATGTACTCCCTCCGTTCGGAATTACTTGTCTCGAAAATGGATGTATCTAGATGTATTTTAGTTCTAGATACAATTATTTTAAGACAAGTAATTCCGAACGGAGGGAGTACAAACTAATGGGTGGAAGCATACTATGAATCAACTGTTGTATGTACCTTATATCGGTAAATATGATGAACTTTGAGATGAAGCGTCACAAACCTGAGATATAGGCTTGATGGTTGTATCGGTATAACCATTAACATATCATACGTTTCTTTTATAATCAGCAAAACAAATCACTTGTGTATCAGAGGACCTTTGCATATGATCCATACAATGAAAATGGTGACAATTAAATTTATGTTAAGAGTTAATCAACATGTTACTTTGTGAAGTCAATCAAACTATGTATATTTTTTCCCCTCAAAAGGAAAATAACTATCTGAATGTTTGTATAGCTACATCGAGATTATCCAATAGGCTATTTAACACACATAAGAAATGCAGAATCAAATGGAGAGTGCATGTAGTGCAAATAAAAATCAATTTTTTTGGTAAAAGTTGGGGTTCGTATGTACCAAACCTGCAAGATGGTTATATATGAATTTCAGAATTAGGATTATGTTGAACATCAAGAAGCACTAATTCATTGTCAGACCCTTATCTGAAAAACAACATAGAATTTGGCTGCACATGGGTTACAACATGTACATCTGCATATGAAAAAACAACCAAAGAACATGACCTTAAACTGCAGAAGAGTTGTCGCCATAATCCGAATGTCGCCGTCCTCGCACACTTGAAGCTAGCAAGCACCACAGAGCTACCAGGAAGCGCCACGAAACATTACGAACACCACATCACATTATGAAATCAAGCCAATCACAAAGCAAGCAATATAACCAGAATAAATCAGAGGCTCAAGCTCACCATTGGTACCTATCTTGATCGGAGCTGTACATACCACAAAAATCCATCCAAAAAGACAGAAGATTAATCATCCAAAGCACCAGTAGAAATCCAAAACTAAAACAATGCATGAAGTGACGGGTCAATCATGAGGAGAAGAGAGGCTATTGCCTTTCTCCTGTTGGGCTTGCGGGCGTTCGTAGCGACATCGAGAAGGCAAGGGGAGGCCATCGAGCTTCTCCTTCCCAAAATCATCCGCTGGAATCGAGGCCTCGGCGGAGAGGGTCGAGGTACGCCTGAGGCCGTCGGCACGAGGAGGGGCATGGAGCAGAGCAACGTGTGCGCACAGGCTCACTGGGCTTCGCCGGGTTGGCCGCGTCAGGCGCGGTCGAGGCTGCCGACGTGAAGAGCCATGGAGCATAGCATCCCATCGAATCGAGCTCGCTGGCGATGGATGCGTCTCGTGAATCCGAGGACGCCAAATAAGCAAGGAAGGCCCGGAGCAGAGCGGTGCGTCCGAGGTTACCGGCATGAGGATGGATGGGTGCGGACCAGCGGTGGCGATAGGTTGATTCGGCTTGCGCGGATGGTCGCATGGATGACCCTTCCACAGATATGATGATACGGATCCAACGCGGCGCCAACCCCGCAATCGAAGTCATCGGCGAATTTTCAGAATCGTATCACGGAGGCACCGCCTATGTGCGAGGGAGGCATTGGAGGGACGGGGAGATTGGGAAAAACGGAGGGAAGGGGAAGGGGAAGAATATAGGCGGCCAAGGGGAGGGGAAGCGGAGAAGGCCAACCCGCTCGTTTGGGCTTCCGGACTGTACCGCGTGACTCATCTAAGAACATGCGCCGCTGGATTGTATCGAGGTGAACAAAGGAGGTTCCATTGGATCGGATGGCTGCCAATAGTGCTTGCATTGATCAATGGATAGAATCAATTGGGGTGATGTGGATATATATAGTAGATGATGTGACACATCGCTGATGTGGACAGTATGCATGATGAGAGAATATGAAGTAGTGGGGAGCAACTTCTTAAGAATAGTAGATACATCACCATACCTCCCAGTTCAGCATCAATATTACATAGGCGCAAAGACTAGAGGAGCTCCTAATTGGTGTTCATAGCGCTCGTTAGGCTGTTGGTGCTCATACCTTTTTCCCTTTCCGAGAGGCACAGCTCACAGAAGCAAATCCATGCCTGCACGAGAAGGAAATATGTGCCTCACGTGAGAAAAAATGTGTCTCTCGTGAAAGCAAAAAAAAGACATGTCTTTTCCCGAGCAGAACTGTACCTCTCGTGGAAGCAAAAAACAAAACAAGTTTATTTTCATTTCCGTGTCTCTCGTGAAAGCAAATCTATGTCTCTCGCTAAAGCAAAAAAACATATCTTTTTCCTTTTCCGAGAAACACAATTGTGCCTCTCGCAGAAGCAAACATGTGCCAAAAGCAAAGTTGTGCCTCTTGTGGAAGGAAAAAAATATTTTTCCTTTTCGAGAGGCGCAGTTGTGCCTCCACGAAAAGGAAATTTAGGCCTCTCATGAAAGCAAAGAAATAACGCGTTTTTTCTCTCCAAAATGTCGGGAAAATCGGGCGAAAAGTGAAAGCTGAAAAAACCCATCTAAACACCGAAATGCGTACAGAAAAATAGGAAAACAAATTCCTGATGGTGCATCCAGCACGCGACACATGGCGGCGGCTGAGAACGCGCCAGGTAGCACGCTCTCAATCCCCCAAAAGTACTTGCGTAAAAGAATACTTGCGTGATGTTAAAAATTTTGACGCTATATGTGAAATATAATTGAAATATTCCTGCATTCCAACAAAATGTTCATGAGATTTAACATATGTTATATACAATGCTAAAAAATGTCCACATGGGTTAAAAGATGTTTATTTGAATTATTAAATGTACATGAATTTTTAACTAAATATTCGCGTTTTCCAGTAAACTGTCTGTGAAAATTTAAAAGTGTCGAACATGTATCAAAAAACTGTTTCACGTGTACTCTAAATATATACATTGTGTAGCCGACAAAAAGAGGGATGGGTTAAAATAATAAAATTAATAAAACTGAAAAAGAAACAAGAAGAAAATCAAAGGAAGCCCAAGAAAACAAAGCAACAAAAGTATAACGAAGAAAGAAAAAAAACAGTGAGAAAACAAAGAAAAGCCAAAGTAAAATGACGAAAAAAGAAAACAACAAATAAAACCAAAGAAAGTAAGAAATAAAGAAACCGAAAAAATGAAGAAAAGCGAACCAACATCATGAAATGACCGAGAGCAACTAGTTAACGAGCGCTCCTTCGGGAGCCTCGCAACGATCAACGCCACTTGGCACGCTCTCAGCTATTCACCACGTGACGCGCTCTGGGCGCTCCCTCTGGATTTTACTTTTTTTATTTTTCCGCACGCATTTTCGGCTTTTTAAATGTATTTTTTCGGTTTTTTCGACGTTTTGGTTTTCCACATGTCTTCTTTAGCTTTTCGATAAAAAAATTGAAAAAAAATTGTGCGAAGAAACACGTTTTTTTCTTTCACGAGAGTCATGGTCGTGCCTCTCGAAAACGAAAAAAAACGCGTTTTGTATTTTTTCCTTTCGCGAGAGTTACGGTCTTGCTTCCACGAGATGCACGGGTTTGCTTTCGTTAGAGTCACGGCTGTGCCTCTCGAAAACGGAAAAAAGACGCGTTTTCTGTTTTTTTTCCTTTCATGAGAGTCACGATTTTGCTTTTGCGAGAGGCACGGTTGTGCTTTAGCGAGAGTCACGGCCGTGCTTCTCGGAAACGGAAAGAAAACGCGTTTTCTGTTTTTTTTCTTTCGCGAGAGGCACGGTTTTGCTTCCACGAGAGACACAGTTGTGCTTTCGCGAGAGTCACGGCCGTGCCTCTCGGAAACGAAAAAACGCGTTTTCTGTTTTTTTTCCTTACGTGAGAGTCACGGTTTTGCTTTCGCGAGAGTTACGGCCGTGCCTCCTTGAAAACGAAAAAAAACCCGCGTTTTCTCTTTTTTTTTTCTTTCGCGAGAGTCACGGTTTTGCATCCGCGAGAGGCACGATTGTGATTTGTGAGAGGCACGGGCGTGCCTCTTTCGGAAAGGGAAAAAAACCCGTGCTCCCGGTTTGGTTTTTTTGTCCAGTTTTTTCGTCTTGTTTTCTTTTTGAGAAAAAAGTTCGTTAAAACCTATCAACATGGGTTGTAGTTTTAAAGATCTCGACGCAAGGAATCCAACAATAAAAGCGGTTCAAGATTTGAACGCACGATTTGAGAGATAAAACGTTTTGAATAAACAGATCTACAAAAAAAGGAAAAACTCCCAGGTTGCGACAAGTGACACGCTGCATGGGCGTCACTTGTCGCAACCAGGGGAGTTGGAGTGATCTTTACAACGAGTACTCCTCAACTAGTGATTTCGGAAACGACCAGCTGCGAGCTACCACGCTAATGGGCCGTCCCGCTGGTTGTCACCCATAGGTGATTCCTATTTTTTTTGCGTGAAAACTTTCGATCTATTTATCAACTGTCAAGGTAGTACAAAGAATACTAGAAGTAAAATTTACATCCAGATCCGTAGACCACCTAGCGACGACTACAATCACTGGAGCGAGCAGAAGGCGTGCCGCCGTCATCGCCCCTCCTTCATCGGAGCCGGGGAAACATTGTTGTAGTAAACAGTCGGGAAGTCGTCGTGCTAAGGCCCCATACGACCAGCGCACCAGAACAGCAACCGCCGCCGATGAAGAGAAGCATAGACCGGAAGGATCCAACTTGCAGACACTCACACATAGACGAACGAAGACCGGATCCAGTTGGATCCACCGAAGACAAACACCGACCGGATCCCACGAGATCCGCCGGAGACAAACCTCCACACGCCTTTCGACGATGCTTGAAACATCACTGGGACAGGGGCTAGGCGGGGAGGACCTTATTCCATCTTCAAGAAGACGCCGTCGCCTCATCTTCTTGAGCATGGCACAAATCGTAACAAAACTTAGAAAAGCATCTAAAAACGGAGCCCTTCCGCCGGCAAGGCCCGGGATCCACCGTGCCTCCATGATCCGAGGACCATAGAAGACAAGGCGGACCGGTGGCGCCGGCGAGAGGCAAGGAAACCCTAGATGGGAGTTCGGGCTTTGCTGTATTGTTATGATTGAAGATGAATGTAGGTGATTCCTATTTGGAATCGGTTCGAGCAACATATAGTGTTTGCGCTGTAACGTGGACCGGAGGGATGTTACGTAGGTTTGTCTAGCATTTCCTATCGGGCGCGCCCATTTCTTCGTCGCTATAACCACCATGGTCAGCTCACAGCGCTTGGCTACCTACTCTTTTTTTTCCTCTTTTGTTTGTACGTCAACTTGCAACCCTAAAATACATCACTTTACCTTTTCTTTTTCTTTCAGCTTTCGTTGGCCGGTTTTTATTCGTGAACATTTTCTTGAACATCTGTGAACTTTTTTTTTCAAAAAGTGATGTACTTTTTTCAATATCCATGAAAATTTTCAAATTTGTGACATTTTAAGAAAAACGACAAATTTTTATAAATTATTAAAATATTTTTAAAATGGATGAGATTTTTCTAAAAAGTGATGAACTTTTATTAAAAATTGTGAACTTTTTTTCAAAATCGATAACGTTTTTTTAAACCAATGATTTTTACCAAATCCGTGAACTTTTTTCAAACTCATGGTCATTTTTTATTGTTTTCAACTTACACTTAAATTGGTTTTTTTTCAATTTCATGATTTTTGTTTATTCTGGAACTTCTTTAAACATAGGCCAACTTTTTATGCATGTTCGTGAACTTTCAAATTTTCTTCAAAATTTTGCCAAATATTCTGGTTTTTCAATAATGCAAAAATCTATGCGAGGTACTGTGCAGTAATTAGGTGTAGCAGTTAGCAAAACTCGAAGGGCGCGGGTTCGATTCCTATATGGGTCCACTTTTTTGGTGTTTTTTTTGCCATATAATACAATTTTCTGCACGGGTATTAGTGGGCCAGCCCACCAGGTGGTACCGTGGGCGCCAACTGCCTTTTGTCGCGCTGAAGGCGCCAAATAGGCGCTCCCGGTTTTTTTAGTATTCGGTATGCGTTCAGTTGTTAAAAATGTGAGATCTGAGATGTACATAGCTTTACTTTGTTCTATTTCCATTTCTTTATATTTCCTATGCTTTTCTTCTTTCATTTCTAATTTTTAGTTTTAAGTGTCCCATTCATTTATGCATTTCTTTCTTTTTATTTTCTTGTATTCTATCTTTTTTCTTTTCTTACTTTTTTCAAAATTTTCTTATTGTTTTTCTCCATTCTATTAAATTTATTTTAATCGGAGTAATACATGTATATTGTTTGTATGATACATGAACACTTTATGGGAGTAATACATGTTTGTCATATATTAAAAAAATATGATATACTTTAAAAATGCTTTATCATGTATTAACAAGTTGCTCCGCTTTGTGCACTTTATTTTAATTATTATTATTATTTATACTTTTTTTATTTCCCCTTTTCGATTTTCTTCACCTTTTCATGGTCATCCTTCTATTCCTTTTTGGAAAGAATACACACTTTCTAAAGATTCAGCTGGTATTAAAATAATGTTCATCATGTGTTAAATTATGTTTACTATATACTTCAAAATCTTAACCATGTATGTAAATAATGCTCCCATCTTTGGCGTGCCGGCCACTTGTGCCACCGTACGCTCTCCCTTGTCTGCTCGTGCTTGTCGCGCCGCTGCTTCATTGTTCGTAGCGACGATGATTCGGGTTGCAGCTTTGGTCGTCGGTCAGTCACAACTTCTCCTACCGACGGGTAACATCATCACCGTGAACCGGTCGCCACTCCAGGCCTCATCGCTCACACCATTTTCAGCTTTGCTGCCGGCTGAAGCTTTTTTCATCACCGGTTGCAGCATTCGCCATCGTAATTCGCAGCAGGACCGAGCTTGTCTCGCGCCCGGCAATAGGACCGACCTCGTCTCGCGCCTGGCAGCAGGACTAAGCTTGTCTTGCACCCGGTGCAGCAGGACGGGTGATGGAGGCCTTTTTTGGGCCGGCCCTTTGGGTCTCGGCGCCGGGGGCCGTCCAGGGGTGTGTAAAGGAGCGGCCTTTCCACTCGTCTCTTTGGTTGGGGTAGCGACGGGTCTCGGGTGCGGTGGTGTCAAGGTCTTGGATGTCGGGGCGGCGGCTCTGGTGGTGGTAGCGCGGTGCTCATGGGCAGAGCCCGTGGCTTGGTGCTGCCCGGTGACCATGGCCGTATGGGCGGCATGGTGGCAGGGGTGTGGCGTTCGGTGGCGGTGAGTGTTTGCTGGGGTGAAAACTTGTTCTATCCTCGGACGAACCGGCGGCGGCGTAGCGCGTTACCTTCTTGAAGGCGTCGTCACGGCTCTCACCGGTCATCGTGTCGCTCCAGAGGAAACTCGACCCCGGTCAGGTGGCGGCGCGCTTAGCGTCAGAATTTTCTTGGAGGCGCCGCCTTGGAACTCACGGTTCGTCATATGCGGCTTCATCTCTTCGCGGTGGCGTGTTCCCGGTGGAGAGGTCCCTGATTGCTCTTGTAGTGTTAGGGGTGGTGTTGCTGCGCTTAGCGCCTATGTATCCCGCCTCGGGTGTGTGCGTGTGTTGTCGTGGGGTGTGCTTGTACTTGGGCTGTGGTTAATTTGTGCTTTATATATAAAGCGGGGCGAAAGCCTTTTTCGGCAATTGGAGCTTTTTTTAGCCGGTTGAAGCATTTTCCATTGTCAGTTGCTTCTTTATGCCATCATCTATGCTTTTCACTGAATCCCATTGAAGCTTTTTATCGCATCTTGAAGGATTTTCCAACGCCGATCGCAGCTTTTGGCCATCATTTATAGCTTTTCGCTATTGCGCAGTGGCTGGTTCCAGCTTCCGCTTTCTCCGATTGAACTCTTGGCGTCGCTAGTTATAACTTTCGTGGTCACCGGTTGTAGCATCGGAGGTGGCCGCTCGCTACACCCGTTGGAGCTTCTCGTGCCTTGGGGTGTAGCTCATGCGCTCTTTGGTTGTAGCA
>CM038680.1:704279512-704347012 GCA_021605205.1 Aegilops longissima | reverse complement strand
ATAAATTGAAATATTGATCCAAAAGATTATAAATAACCGTAGGAAAACATGATGCAAAATGGACGTATCGATCATAAATGGGGATTATAAATAACAGTAGGAAAACATGATCCAAAACATTATAAATAACAATATGAATGGACGTAAGATATTGATCGAGGCCACATGTTTATGGAGAGAGGTGTTGATAAAACAAAATACGGACATGGTAGCATCATGATCACTATTATAACAACAATTATTCATCATAAACCTTCTCATGATCAAGTAACAACTCATTCACAAGCTAAGGTATAAACAATAACATTTCTTGGAAACTAACAAACTATGTTTTTAGTCATTGGAACAATTACAATTCATCATATTTCCAGGTAGAAAGAGTTTTTGGTTTAGCAAATTTCACATACTCAACTATCATATAGTCTTCCATGATTGCTGACGCTCAAATCATATTTTTAGAACCAACTTTTCAGTCAGACACATAGTTAGATGGGGGTTTAATGTTTCACCGACCAACTTATTTACCTCAGGGATAATGTCAACAATAATAACTCATGATCACCTACATCCAACTGGATATATGTTCCTGGATCTTTCCCTACCATATGATGCATGGCAGGTGGAGAATAATTCAGGTCGGAATAAGAATGAATATTGCTACTTGTGAGCTGCATTGGGATTTCCTCGAAGAGGAGAGTGTCGGTGTCAAAACCGGCGGATCTCGGGTAGGGGTCCCGAACTGTGCGTCTAGGCGGATGGTAACAGGAGACAAGGGACACGATGTTTTACCCAGGTTCGGGCCCTCTTGATGGAGGTAAAACCCTAGTCCTGCTTGATTAATATTGATGATGTGTGTTACAAGAGTGGATCTACCATGAGATCAAAGAGGCTAAACCCTAGAAGCTAGCCTATGTATGATTGTTGTTCGTCCTATGGACTACAGCCGTCCGGTTTATATAGACACCGGAGAGGGCTAGGGTTACACAAAGTCGGTTACAAAGGTAGGAGATCTACATATCCAGACGCCAAGCTTGCCTTCCACGCCAAGGAAAGTCCCATCCGGACACGGACTAAGTCTTCAATCTTGTATCTTCATAGTCTTGGAGTCCGCCGATGATGATAGTTCGCTATCCTGACACCCCTATTCCGGAACTCCTCAAGAGCCCTCGAACCAGGCTTCAATGACGACGAGTCCGGTAGCATGTTGTCTTCTTTGCATTGCAAGGTGGGTTCTTCCTCCAAATAATTTATAGGAGATTGTGAACACCAGATAGTGTCCGGATCTGCAAAATAAATTCCACATACCACCGTAGAGAGAATAATATTACACAAGATCAATCTGCGACGATTCTATGGTGTGACGCCGCACCACTACCAAGCCTTTACTCAAATTGTTTTTATTGTTCCACCTCGGTAGCGTTTAGCGGCGGTTTCTTGGCACGCCTTGTCGAAGCAGAGATCGTGTTCCCCTTATTCCGGATTCCCATCAATACGGACGGGTAACCCAACTGCGCCATTGATTGTGACGCTTGGGAGATAAGCGAGTTTTACCGGGCGGTGGGGACACATGTTTTGTCCACCCATATAAGGGATAAAGATCCAACCCTTTACCCGCGCTTTCTTCCTCCTTGGCTTATCCATCTCCGCTAACTCGAGCTCCAGCGCCAAGTCCGCACTTCACCTCAACCTTCTCCAACTATGTCCGAGCAGGAGGCAGTGGATGGCCTCCTCCGTCACGGAGGGCAGATCCAGAAGCTGCGCGACGCCGGATATTTGTCCAAAGAACATCGCAGATCGGCTCCCCGACGAGGGAGAGCTCGCCCCAACCCCAGTGCCCCACGAGAGGGTAGTATTTCTTCCCCATTTCCTCCGCTGGACTGGGCTTCCCGCTTCATCCCTTTGTCGGGGCTCATGTTCTACTACGGCCTAGATTTCCATGATCCGCCCCGAATTTCATCCTCAACATCTCGGCGCTTATCGTCAGGTGTGCGAGGCCTTCCTCTCGCATCCAGCCCCACTTCGCCTTGTGGCTCAAGACCTTCAAAGTCAAGCAAGGTTGTGAAGGGCAGCCAAGCGGAGTGCGGAGGCGCCATGGTGGGCAGGATGTCCCACGCTACGTGGCCGGAGGGCACTTTCGTGGAAACCATCAAGGGGTGGCAATCGGGGTGGTTCTACATCACCGAGCCGCGGACTCTGATTGGTCGTGACCCCGAATTCAGATCTGCATCCCTACACGGCTCACCTCCGGAAAGAGAGTGGCCGGACTTGGGGATTCGAGGAGCTGACCGACTCCAAGCCTCAGATCCGTAAGCCGGTGGACAAGAAGCTCAAGCTTGTCAACGTAGTCCGTGTCATGCTCATCCGCGGATTCTCCCGTGCCAATGACGGGCTTCAACATGTGGGAGTTTGATTCGCGCAGCACCGACCTCGAAGGGCTCTTCGACACTACGCACGAAGATGTCCGGAAGGTGCTGTTCAAGGGCGCCAAGCTCCCGCATCCGCCACCAAGATCGCAGATTCCGCTCGCATGCGTCCAGCCGACGAGGTAAGTGATTTCACCACTTGTTTTCCATAGTTTGGCTCTATGCGGATCTAAACTCCCTTTACCTTTGACAGAATGGTGGCGAAGGTCGAACGGACTATCTGTCCGCCCCATTGCCGAGGACCCAATGGACGCCCGCCTAACGGAAGCTGCTGGCTCCGCACCCCACGGGTGCCGGAGAAGAAGGCCAAGAAGACGGCCATGGGGACTCGGAAGAGTTCCTGCTTTCAGGTGCTATCGGATGATGAATCTGAGGCCGACTCCTCCCACCAAGGCGCAGGAGGAGAAGAAGAAAGCTCTCCCCGGCGGGAGGGAAGAAAAGGAAGGCCTCCCCAACAAGGGAGGCCTAAGGGTCCAAGAAGGGAAAAACTCTTCCCCCGGACTGCTCCGCCAACGCCAGTGACAACAACGAGGACTTGCCTCCAAGGGCCAAGCCCCTGGCGAGATCGTAAGTATCCGGACTCCTGAATAACTTCAAGGTTTTTTCTTTTCGCCACATAATGTCTTTCTAATGCCGCATACAACCCCGCAGTCCGCCCAAGGATGATCTTCCCGCTTGCCGAGCGGGTCCTTGGGTGCGCCGGATATGGATTCCTTCCGACTGCCTCCACCCCGTCGTCATGACGACGCCGAGGTGGGATCCCGTGAAGGGACCCACCAGGAGGAGGAGGCCCCGAGGTGTCACAGACACCTCCCGCCTTTGCACCGACTCAGCCCGGAGGCCACAAAGGGTTCGGGAGTTCGGCGGCGCACCCTTCTTAAGAAGGGCAAGATCGCGACGCCGCTGCCTCCGGCCCAACCGGAGGTGCCGGATAATTTGCCGGAGGCGCCAACGGTGCCTCCATCGAAGAGGAACACCGCACCGTTATGAGTGCGGTGATTCGTAAGGTTCTGCTCGCCAAGAGCGGGCCGACCGAAGCCTCGCAGCAGCCTTCTATCGCTTTGAGGTAAGAATTTCAATATATGTAAATGGTACCGATAGACAAGAGCCCTCGATGCTCGGTTCGTGTTCAAAAGAAAAGCCGGACCGAGGATCTTTAGAAAGATAAACGCAGGAGTCATAAAAATATGTCAATATGGGATTGCAGGTTGTGTTGCCGACCTCCGCCAAGACCGATCAAGGAGGTCAATACTTTGAAGGAAAACCTCGAAGCGGTCCGAGAACGAGCTCGCCATGCCAAGAAGCAGCTCGAGGAAAAGAAGGTGAGTAATACCTTATAAAATTGTACCTTATGTAAAAGGATTTGGTTGCAAGAAAATGACAAGGATAACGTGGGTATTGTAGGGGCCACTAACGAGGTGGCGACTCGAAGGAGGCGGTGGCAGCGCGCCGAACGTAATGTGGCATGCGAGCGCACCGAGCGAGAGAAGCAGGAGGCGCGGTGGCGGAGGTATAGCAAGAGCTCCGTGATCTCGTGAAAAACATGAGAGCTTGAGCGTGACTCAAGACTCGAGAGTCTGAGCTTGCAACGGCTCTTGAGAGTGCCAAAGCCGCTAAGGCCAAAGCCTACAAGGCCCTCCAGGAGATTGAGGCAGTGAAGACAATAGCAGCGGGTAAGGCATTTTTCATGCAAAGTAAGAATGTGAGTGTTAATTACCTGTTGCTTACCCGAATTAGGAGCTTTCCAGAAGCGTTCGCAGATCTTCCTCGCAGCGTGTCCGATGCTGCCGCATTCTACCGGGCCGAGGAGGGGAGCTCGACGGAGGAGGTCTTCGGTCTCAAGATGTCGAGGCGGACATCCGGTGCCTTTAGCGACCAGCTGAAGCAGCTGGTCGAGCTCCACAAGGCGGCCGAACAGGTCATGAAGGGCCTCATAGTTCGGCTGTGGCCTAAGGAGGCCATGCCTGGGAGCTACTTCGGCCTGGTGCGGCGGCCGATGGATGCGTGCCTGCGGGTAGAAGTCATCAAGCATTCCGCTTGTATTGAGGGTGCCTGCCGGGCCTTGCCCGCAAAAAGGTGGATCGGGGCAAGCTGGATGCCCGTAAGCTCATGACGGACCCGCCACCGTGAGGGCAAGGAGCATCGCACGCCGAGATGTATTATAAGAGTGTGTTGAAGGGCGCCCGCACTATTGCGGGTGAGTGCTCCAAAGATGTAATATTTGAGTAGGCTCGCATTTTGTTATCCTGCAGTGCTGAAAACTTAGTTCATGTGCGCTAAGCAACGCTTGTTAATTTAAAATATTACCTTCAGGCGGCTGTTTATCAAATCGAGAGATGGCAAGTCGTCGGCTTCAGCCCCATGCCACGAGGGCTGGGGTGTTCGGGATAAACTTGAGCGCCTTGTTCCCATTTTTGGGTCCATCTAGGAGGCGCCAACACAGCGTAACAAGGAAACCGGACTTATAATGCTTGAACACTCTCACTTAGCCATAGAATTCTATAATTTTAAATTTCATGAAGCCCTAGTCTTGGAAGGTCAATTTGGGTCGCTATCCACGCCTTTGGCCGGACAGATCCGCCCTCGCCTAAGCGGCATAAGTCTTTAAGGACTCGCAAAAACCTCTCGAACAGCGATCGCTCTCGCCTCATCATGACGGTCAGTTTTAGATTTCTCCACTGAGGCGTTAACCCAGCTCAACTGGGGCGGAATCGCAGTGGTTCTCCCAGTGCTACCTTAGCCGATATAACGGAACATAAGGTACCAAAACATGGGAGCCGGGCAAACCCAACTATTGACCCAAGACATGATTCGGAGCCGATGCATATAGTGCTATAAGTTCGGGGTGCCGCACTTGTGAAAGTGTTCAGACTCATCATACCATAATGCGGGAAACACAAGCCCCTGGTGTATATTAGCCGTACCAAAGTGTACGGATGCAACATGCCGTGAATGAACATATGTATGAAAAAGAAATGCAATTATAAGATAAAAGGTGTTGCATTGTTTTATTCAATAAGTGTTGCTACGAATGCAGAACGATACAAATAGTGCGATAAGCAAGGTATGGGACTGTTAAACATGTCCCCCTACAGGGGTAGGCTACATATTGGTGTATAAAAATGCTCGTAATGGAGACCACCTGTATATTCATTGTAGCCTTTATCCTTCCCTGGCTGTTGCATCGTGAGTTCGGCAGGTTCTGCACGGACAGGCCTCGACAAACGGAGTCCCGTGGGTAAAAAGTAAAAGGTAAAAAGAAAAGAAAAGGAACGACACACTTGAGAGCCCCTCGTGTGGTTGAGCCGCATCTGGGTTTATCGTGGTCGTGCCCTCTCCCCATGGCCATGGTATCTTCGAGCGTAATGGTGTATGCGCGGCGACCTGCTTGACGCTTCGCAGAGCTGGGGTTGGGGCCGCACTTCTACGCGCGTTCGAACGCGCTGTGGTCTTGTTGTGTTACTCCGGCGCGGCTTAGCTGTGTCCGGCCGCTTAACGGCCGGACTCGAGAATTGCCTTAAGAGGCTGCATTGCACCGCCGCCGAGAGCCGCCAGATGTTCCTCCGCGCGAGAGAACGTTCAGTGTTTCCGCTGACCGTGATGACTCGAGGGCCTGGCATCTTGAGCTTGAGGTATGCGTAGTGCGGCACCGCGTTGAACTTTGCAAACGCGGTACGTCCGAGCAAGGCATGTGTAACGCCCCGGATTCGATGCGCCAGGTGTTTGCCAGTTATTCGCCGTCGTTGCCATGTCATGTGCTTGCGTGTTGCACTTTGCCATGTCATCATCTGCATTTCATATGATGTCATCATGTGCATTTCATTTTGCATACGCGTTCGTCTCATGCATCCGAGCCTTTTCCCCGTTGTCCGTTTTGCAATCCGGCGCTCCTATGTTCCCCGGCGTTCCCCTTTTGTCTCTCCTTGTGAGCGGGTGTTAAACTTTCTCGGAATGGCCCGAGGCTTGCCAAGTGGCCTTGGTATAGCACCGATAGACCGCCTGTCAAGTTTCGTGCCATTCGGAGGTCGTTTGGTACTCCAACGGTTAACCGGGTAACCGCAAACCCTCTTTTCTCTTTGCAGCCCACCACCCCTTCCAAAGTGGCCCAAAACCCACCAAACTCCCCTCCATGCTCTCGGTCGTTCGATCACGATCGCGTGGCCGAAAACCGCTCCTCATTTGGACTCTCCTAGCTCCCTCTACCTATTTATAAGCCCATCCCCCCGTAATTCGCGGATCAAAACGCCCCTAACCCTAGTCCTCTTCCTCCCGCCGCCACCGGACACGTCCGGCCGCAACCAGACATGTCCGGCCCGCTCCCCCCAGCCAATCGTCGTCCGCCGCGTGTCCGCCGTCGTCCCTCCGCCGCTGCGTGCTCATGGAGCCCATCTGGGGCCCGGGCTCGCCTGCTCCCACCGGCGCTGGCGCCGCTGCTGGCCGTCCCGCCGCCCGAGCCTTGCTCCGCCATCAAGCCTCGCGCCGCCCGCCCGTCGCCGCTTGCCGCTTCCCCTGGCCGCTTTTAACCGCGCCTCTGCGCCTCCCGCCGCCGTTCGCGGCTCTCGGCAGCGCCGCCGAGCTCCGCTCCGCGCCCGGTTGCCACCGCCGCGCCTCCCGGCCCGGCCGTCGCCGCGAGCCCGCGCCCGGCCTCCTCCGGCCAGATCCGGGCCGGCGTCGGCCGGATCCGCCATCTCCGGCCCTCCCCGGCGTGATCTCCGTCATCTCCGGTGAGCAACTCCGGCCCTGCATCGAAGTCCGTGCAAACGAGGTTGAACCCCGAAAATCCACCAAGTCCCGAGTGTTTTCAACATAATCATGCCATGTTTGAACTGTTGCATCTCTGCATCCGTAGCTCCGTTTCGTGCGTGTAATATGTCAAATTGTTCGCCTCGACGAGTACATCATTTCATCTCATTGCATCATTTTCATTTGAGCTCATCTTGATGCCCGAAATGCTGTTAGAAGAGCGCTATGTGATGTTAGTTTCAGATTCTTATCAGAACTTGCACTTTTGTCATTTTTGCCATGATTGATGTGTGCACCCTATGAACTTGAGTCCTACATGTGTTTTGTAATATGCCATGCCATCTTTACATGGGTGTATGCCATGTATTTTTGTGATCTCTGTGGTGACTAGCACAAGCATGCAAACTAGGCTTCATGATGTTGCTGATTTCAGCCCCTGCTCACCGATATTTTTATGCCATGTAAACTTGATGCTACGGAGAGATCCATGCTTATTTTGAGATACTTCAGTAAGGATGTTTTGAACATATGGTTATTCTCTATCCATCTATGCCCTTGTTTGCAATTATGGAGTGCCATAGCTTGAGTCAATCGAGCTCTACTTTTTCTATAAAATGTTCCTGGCAGATTGTTTACATGTTATGCAATTTTGCCAAGGTTGTTGTAGTTGATCCAAGCATGCTATGTTGTTGTTCTTGCCATGTATAGCTTCTATGCCATGTCTAGTTGCTGGGTGTATGCTTAGTTTGTCATGCAATGCCTCTTAGTGAGTGCATCGAGCTCGTTAACATGCCTACTTGTTATCTGTTTATGCCATGCTCCAGTTTTTCACCAAGTCTGAATCTGTTTATGTTTTTGCTATGTTCACATGCTTGCAATTGTATTTTCTGATCCCTTTTGGCTCATGGTCAGTAAGGGACATTTGTTCTATGAGATTAGTAGATTCATGCCATGCCTTTGTTTGCCATGTTAAGTTCCTTCAACATGTTGTTTGATAGATCTAAACATTGCAACCTGATGTTATTTCGGCCATGTCCTGTAAATTCGGTTAAGTCTGTGAAACTGTTATTATTTGCAATCTTGCCATGTCATTTTGAGCATGTTCTAGTGATTTCTGGAGATAGCTCAGTGTCATGTTTTGTTATGCTTTACCTGTACATCATGCCCATGCCTTTTGTTATTACGTTGAGTTGCTGTAGCATAGTGTTTTGATCCTTGCAATATGCCTAGTTGCTGTTTTGGACAGATTGTTGTCATGACTTGTATTGTGCGTATGTGTTGAACCGTTGCTCCGTTTTGAGTGTGCTCTATATGAAACTTGCTTGATTTTGCATGTAGTTTCATATTATCATGTTGCGTCCTTGTTTTGAGGTGTTTGCTTGATGTTTGTATGCATTTTGCATCAATGCCATGTTTAACTTGTTTTGCTCATATCTTCTAGGCCGTAGCTCCGAATTAAATGAACTTTATATGTAAATTGACTAGAATTTCGTGTAGATCATCTTGGTGCATTTTAACTTGCTGTTTAACAACTCGAACATAAGGTTTATTCAGATCTGGACCAATTTCGAAATTTGCATATGAGGACTTACCGGAATTGTTATATGTTGCTTCCGGCCTCATTTAAACTTGCTTTGATGTGTTGCTCTTGTTTGCATCATCTCTTGCCATGAGTAGCCTCATGTAGCCGTGTCATGCATCATGCTTGTTGTGCATCATGTCTTGTTCATGTGTGGTGTGTTTACTATTTTGTGTGCTTCTTCTTGTTAGTTCCTGTTTGCTATGCACTGTGAGGATTCGTTCGCTCACGCTTGGTTCGGCTTCATCCGTCTGCCTTCTTCATGGACTCGCTTCTTCTTCCTTATGGGATTTCAGTGCAAGATGACCGCTACCCTGGATCTCACTACTATCATTGCTATGCTAGTTGCTTCGTTTCTATCGCTATGCTGCGCTACCTAATACCTGCCTCAAGCCTCCCAAATTGCCATGTCAACCCCTAACCTTTTGCACCCTTCCTAGCAAACCGTTGTTTGGCTATGTTACCGCTTTGCTCAGCCCTCTTATAGCGTTGTTAGTTGCGGTGAAGATGAAGTTTGTTCCTTGTTGAACATGGAGATGTTGTTCCTTGTTGGAACATGTTTACTTGTTGGGATATCACAATATATCTTATTTAATTAATGCATCTATATACTTGGTAAAGGGTGGAAGGCTCGGCCTTATGCCCGTGTTTTGTTCCACTCTTGCCGCCATAGTTTCCGATATCGGTATTATGTTCCCGGATTTTGCGCCCCTAACGCTGTCGGGTGATTTATGGGACCCCTTGACAGTTCGCTTTGAATAAGACTCCTCCAAAGAAGGCCCAACATTGGTTTTACCATTTGCCTCACCACCACCTACTTTCCCTTGGGAGTAATTAACCCAAGGGTCATCTTTATTCAGCCCCCGCCAATGCTTGTCTAAGTGTTGGTCCAAACCAGAGCCACTTGCGGTGCCGCCCCTAGGCAACTTGGGGTATCGCGGTTGCCGTGACGTATCGCTCATCCGGTGTTGCCACGAGAACGAGATATGTGCAGCTCCTATCGGGATTGTCCGCGCATCGGGCGGCTTTTGCTGGTCTTGTTTTATTGCTGTCGAAATGTCTTGTAGCCGGATTCCGAGACTGATCGGTCTTCCCGGGAGAAGGAATATCCTTCGTTGATCGCGAGAGCTTATCATGGGTTGTTGGGACACCCTGCAGGGTTTGAACTTTCAAAGCCGTGCCCGCGTTATGTGGAAGATGGGAATTTGTTAATATCCGGTTGTAGTAAACTTGAAGCAAACTCTTCTAAAATACACAGTTGCAGGTACCAGTTGTGCGATGATCATGACGTGAGAGCGATGTTTGCTTGTTTGGAGTTCTTCTTCGCTTCTTCTTCGATCGTGGGATAGGTTCCAGTGTCGGCAGCCTGGGCTAGCAGGTGGTGGATGTCGCTTGAGTTTGTTTATGTTTCATCCGTAGTCTGGATGTTGATCTTGTATATGATGTTGATGTATTCTTGTGGCATTTGTGCCTTATGTATGTATCTCTATGCATTATGTAATGTTGATGTAATGATATCCACCTTGCAAAAGCGCTTTCAATATGCGGGTCTATCCTTGGTGGGACCTTCGAGTTCCTTTGGATAGGGTCGATATTGGGCGTGATAAAGATGATAGCCGCCATGAACGGGACTATGTCAAGATTAGCTCCTCTCTTCGGAAGTTATCCGGGATCCAAGACCACTTCCAGTAATTGAGCCTGCACAATTGGCTTTACACCTGGTATGACGCCTTTAAAGGTCGCTTTGGTAGGTTTAATCCTTGAGGGTCTATGCCCATTTTGCGACCGTATCCCGGTAAAGCAGGTTCAGTTGCCGCCGCCGGCCCATCGACTCGGTTTGGTGAAATACATCGACGATTGGGTCTAAGACCAGTCTGGCGAATCCGCCGTGGCGGATGCCGGTGGGTGGTCCTTCGGTCAAAAGTGATCGGGCAGGAGGACCATGGATTGAACTTCGGCAATCGCTCCATCGCTAGACATCCCTCGAGTGCATGCTTCCGCCCCTTTTGGGTATGTGCGTTGCGATATCATGTTCACCGTCCGCACTGTGGGGAAACCTTCGTCCTCTATTGTTCGGCGGTTGGGTCTCGTCCTCGCCATCGCTATGCATCCCTTGTCATTGTTTTCGCAATTAACTTGCCTGCTCGTTGAATACCCAACAGTCCCTGCTGGTGTGGTTAGCTGGTTTTCGGGGTGCCGTATCCGCACAAGCGGTCGAGTATTCGGTCCAAATTGGACGGACCCGAGTAGTTCTTTTGAATGGCTTTTTCCGCTGACCGGTTTAGAGCTCGAATCCGCATTGATTGCCGATCCTCAATATTGTCGCCAAGCACGCGGCATTTGTTTTGTTACGACGCTGCCTGCCATTTCGGTCCTTGAAGTCCGGACCGCTGAATTTTTGCCGAGGTTGTTGCTGCGTGCTGCTGCTTGTCCTCACCCGCAGAAGCGGGTCATGAGTGATGTGAGGGCTGCCATGGATTTCGCTTTTCCTGTCCTAGGTGCCGGGCAAGCCACTTGTCGCGATGTTATGCTTGAAGGCCTCGAGGGCCTCCGCATCCCGGACAGTCGACGATTTGGTATTTCTGGTTAAGAACCGTGTCCGTAATTGTCCGCCGATTCGCCGGCTGCTGAATTATGTGGCTTAGGTCATCAGCGCTCGGTGGTCGCATATAAGTGCCCCGAAGTTATCGAGAATGCGGCTTCCAGGTCCTCCCAGCTCCCAATTGACTCTCGCCGGCAAGCTGTTGAGCCAATGCCGGGCTGGTCCTTTAAGCTTGAGGGGAGGTATTTGATGGCGTGAAGATCGCCACGGCGGGCCATGTGGATGTGAAGGAGATAGTCTTCGATCCAAACCGCAGGTCTGTTGTGCCATCATAGGATTCAATATTGACGGGTTTAAACCTTCGGGATTTGATGATCCATTACTTCGCCCGTGAAGCATAGTGGGTGTGCGGCGCCAGATCGGGCGATATCGTGACGGAGCTCAAAAGAGCTTTGTCTGCTTTTGTTCGCCCGCCGGACTTATCGTGGTCCGCGCGACGGTTGTCATCACGCATCATGGGCGCCCGCGATCCATAGATTGATCTTGATTGTCTTGCCTTGTCCTCCAATATATCTCGCAGTCCGGAGCGCCTCGTGGCCGTGTGCTTTTGAGCGATGCCGGGTACGGTTCTAGTGAAGGGCCCAGAGGCCTTCTCGCCGTGACCACGGGTGGTCGGTCACCGTATTGTCTCCTCGGTGATGCGGGTTCATAAGCCTCCTCCTCTAATCGGGGAGCAGCTTGCGCTTAGGGTAGCTTTTGAGGGGCGCTCAAGCTCATGCTCTTCGCCGTGATGACTTCATCCATCCGCCGGCCAGCGATCCTCGATCAGCTCTAAGTCGTTGTCGCTTTTTCTTGAGGCTGTTCGCCGTGGCTATAAGCCCGCGCCTAAAACGCTCTTGTTCGACGGGATCCTCGTGCACGACGAATTCATCGTCGCCGAGGCTTGCTTCGCCTCCGGAGGGAGGCATATAATCCTCTACCTCTTCTTCGCCGCTTCTCGTGAGGGTCGGCGCTCCATCCTCCCCGCTACGGATCTTGCCGGAGTGGATTGTCTTCCGCACCGTCCGTGTATTGTTATCTCCGTGCCGTAATCTTCATTCTTGCAGTAGCGGGATTTAGAGCGGCGCCGCTGACGCCGGCGCTTGGGCTATTTCTTGGAGGGGTCATCCTCCTCTGTTCCTTCGCCATTCCCATCTGTGACGCCCTCGATTCAATCGTACACTAATCATGCACGCAAATGTGTACGATCAAGATCAAGGACTCACGGGAAGATATCACAACACAACTCTAGACACAAATTAAAATAATACAAGCTTTACATTACAAGCCAGGGGCCTCGAGGGCTCGAATACATAAGCTCGAATACACAAGAGTCAGCGGAAATAACCATATCTGAGTACAAACATAAGTTAGACAAGTTTGCCTTAAGAAGGCTAGCACAAAAGCAACATCGATCGAAAAGGCAAGGCCTCCTGCCTGGAGCCTCCTAACTACTCCCGGTCATCGGCGGCCTCCACGTAGTAGTAAGCATCGGGTGGCATCTGCCCTGGGCTCCGCCATCTTGTTGCATCAACCGAAAGAAGAAGAAAGGGGAAAAGGGGAGCAAAGCAACCATGAGTACTCATCCAAAGTACCCGCAAGCAAGGATCTACACTACATATGCAACATTATCAAAGGAAGGTCAGTATATGTGGATCGGCTGCAGAAATGCTTAATAGAGAGAAGGTTTAGTCCTATCAAGACTAGCATCTTCCGAAACCACCATCTTGCAGCAAATAGGAGGGAGTAGAGTAGCGCAAAGCAAGGTAGAAGTAGTGTTACAACCTCGGCCGGAGATCCTTTCTCGACTCCTTGCGAGAAAGAAATCCCAGAGCCATACTATCCAGTTATCATCACAATCCAGTTCTCATCACCATCAAATTCTCATCACAAGTATCCAGTTCTAGTTGTATCGATCGATACAACTCCAAGTGTCCGCTATGAAAGACAGGCTATCGACAGATGTTTTCTTCCGCAGGTGCACCAACTTACCCACCACGCCTCTTAACTCCGCCGACACACTTTCCAGTGGTCATGCCCGCCTCGCCAAACAATACGCCGCAACCCGACCTAGGCTTAATAGAGAGGCCACCACGCCGACTAAACCTATGCCCCTGTGGGTCATGGGCCATCTCCCGAACTCCTGCAGACGCTATGACGCTGCCGGTGAGCAGACCTAGCTACCTCCTTCAACAAGGCAGGTGCTTACGTAGTCCAACCCGCGCGTGGCCACTCGGCCGACGCGTCTATTAAGCTTCAGCTGATGTATACGACGCAGTAACGCCCATACTATGCCCACGTGATGGTTAGTGCTATCAGCCGAGGCCCTCGCATCAAATATCCAAATCGAGTGGATTAGGAACACGCGGTAACAAGCGAGACTCACGAAAGATGTGACCCGCTGCCTCGCCTCGAGGACTTGCGGCAAGGGCTAGGAATGCCCGCCACGCCGTAATTATCTCGCGGGCACCTCCGTGTCAACCTGCTCCACATCACTGCAATTAAGCTCGCGCTGGTACCCTCGTGGTCGCACCCGCCTTTAGTAACATGGCTCTGTAAATTCATAGTAATCATAGTAACTGTGTGTCTAAACATCAAGGGAAAACCCGAGGAATCACCCCGTGAATTCCACTCGATGTAGTCATCAAGGTGAACGTAAGAGGATTCACCGAGGTCCACACTTGAGGGGTTGCACGACAGTAGTCGATCGTAAGTGGTTAAGGAGGAAATCACCCTCGATGACCACGAATCAATAACTACACTACGTGGTTAACATCGGCGTCGATGAGGTCTCACCCCGGTACTCGATAGTAACCCAAAGAGTGTCGAGCAACTAAGGGAAGCGTGTGCGTGTCGGGCCTGGTCTTCGATCCCGCTGATCGGTCTTCGATTATTCAACAAGGCAGTCCGGACAGAGGGGGTCACCGATGGATCTCTAAGCAACCTATACTAAGCAGTTTAGGATAAGGTGTATATACAACAATGATACATAAGCAGGCTATGCATCGTAATAGGAGCAATCAATAATAGAGCAAAATCTAATGCAAGCATTAGAGAATGGAATGGGCGATATCGGGATGATCAAAGGGGGGCTTGCCTGGTTGCTCGGGCAAGGAGGGGTCGCCGTGACGTAGTCGAACACAGGGGCAGCACCGGTCTAGGGGTCTAGCGAGAGAAGAGGGGAAGAAACAGTAAATACACACAAACATATGCATAACAAGACAATAAGCGGGCTAGAAGTGTTCTAACGCAGTGTTAGGCTAAATCGGCGAAGGGGAAACATCCGGAAAGTTTTCCTTTCTCCGACGCCTCGCCAAACAGATGAACCGAGGGGAAAGTTCAACGTTTGTTATGCTAGGGACATGTGATAGACGAACAGAGGGCGATCTCGATTCGCCTCGCCATTCTCGAGCAACTTTCATGTATAAAACTTTTTCATCCGAGCTACGAATTAATTTCTATGAATTTTTAAAGATTAAAGCATATTCTCAAATTATTTAAATTAATGTAAAAGGAATTATGACATCAGCATGACGTCATAGAGAAGTCAATAATCAGCAGGCGGCCGACCAGGTCAACCTGGCCTGTGGGTCCAGCCGACCCACATGTCACCTCTCGTTAGTCTAACAAAGGTATTAAACTAACTAAACTAGGTTAATTAGCTATCGGACCCCACCGCCATAGACTAATTAGCTAAACTAATTAGTTTTAATTATTAAAAAATTAGTTAGAAAAAGCGGCGGGGCCTGCTGTCGGTCGCTGGTCGGGCCTCGCCCAGTCAAGACAATGACCAGTGTCAATCGTCAACAGGGGGTCAGGGCCCCACCGGCAAGGACCTGTGGGTGGCCCTGTGTGTGCCAACAATGGTGCCGAGTTAGCTCGGCGACCAAATCCGCGGGCGAGGGCGCGGCTGTAGGCCGGGATTGCCGTCCGGCGCCAAAAGGGCGCGGCGGCGCGTTGCTCGAACGGGAGATCGCCCCGCTCGATCTAGTGTGACCCTGCGCGAGGGTGGACGGAGGGAGCTCAACGACGATCGCGGGCGGCGCCGGAATATGGGCATCTCCGAAAACCACGCTACGGGCTGCGTTCTAGCTAACAAACGGCGCTAGCGAGTTCTACGGACCTCCAGCAACTCGACGGAGGCCACGGCTTGGCTCGGAGATGGACGGGGTGAGCGCAACGAGCTCGCCGACGAGGCCGCAACGGTAATGGCGACGGAGGCACCGCAAGCCGTCAACGGTGCATGAGGAGGAACCAGAGGAAGGAGGAGGGTGCGGAGGCTTATGGCGCGGCACACGGAGGCCCTCGAGTGCTTAGGAGCGCAGCGGGTCGACGGAGTCGGCGACGGACGGAGTGGAGGAGCTCCGCGATCCATGGTGGTCGCTGCCCGATCCGGGCGATGAAGTGGCCTCCGGCTCGGACGCGAGGCCGGTGAAGGGGAGAAGACGCCGACGGTGCTGGTGGACAGTGTCAGAGGACGAGACGGCTCCGGCACGCGGCGACGACGGAAGATGGCAGCAGCGCGCTGGGTCGAGAGGGGAGGAGCGAAAGGTGAAGAGAAGGGAGTGGATCTGGAGGGGCGAGGGTAGGTGAGGGGGAATCGAGGCGCCTAGGGCGGTGACCTTATCCTCGGCGCTGTTGCAAGGCGTGGCGGCGAGCTGGTCGGGCGGCGATCATGGGCACGGCGCCGGGTCGCCTTCACAAAGGAAGACGACGCGAGGGGAGCCGGGCGGCCTAGGTCGGCCAGTGGGCCGAGGCCCAAGGGGGCGGGCGGTGCCAATCGGGCCAATCGCCCATTGAGAGGGGGGCTTTTTCCTTTTTTTATTTCTCTTTATGATAAAAACCAGAGGAATCTAGGGAATATTTTGGGCTACCAAAATACTTTGAAAAAGGTGGACTGCCACTTAAATTCTTTCTAGTATTTGTCACTGCCACAAAGAGTTTGGGACCATCAGGAGTTGTCGAAGCATTTTTAGAAAATGAAAAGGACATCTTAATACTGTTGGACTAGATAATAAATTCCTAGGGGCAATTTGGGAATTCCAAAAATGTTGGCTTCAACATGACAATTATCTAGGGATTATTTGCCATAGGATGAACTTTTTAGATTTCATGTCTGACAAATATGAATTTTTGAGTTTAGATTGGATTTGAATTTGAAGTGTGATTTGGATCAAGTGAAGATTAGCAACAGTAATATGATGAAATGTCACCATTAACAGGGGATTACTGTAGCATGACACTGGGGGTGTTACAAATCTCTCCACTACAAGAAATCTCGTCCCCAGATTTAAGTGGGGAAAGTAAGAGCAACTTCGGAGAACTCAACCTTTATAGGGTTAATTATCCGTGAACAATTCAGGGAATGAGGAAGAAATATCTCTCGAGTTGAAACTTAATAAAACATCGAGAGCAAAGTACGAAGGTACAATAGGAAGTTTCAAGCGAATGGACAAACGATTGATACCTGAACAGAGTGTGAGAATGGGGTTCGGAGCATCGGGAATAGATCATCTCTCGGACGGTGGCTCGTGACAACATACAATGCCAAGAGCAAATGATTCTTCAGAATCAAGGTTGTACAGGAGAGTCAAGCTTCGATCCTGTGGAACTATGGGTTATGGGCCCACCATGTGGGTTAAAAGTAGGAAGGAGCTAACATTTTGAATGGTCAAGATAGCAAGGCAGGTCAGATGATAGACTGTCAATTATGTCGGCAACAACGTTGGTACCAAGGGCGAGGGACAAAGAGAACCATTTTCCTGCCGCTGAACGAGGCGACCAATCGTAAGGTTCTCGCCCATCGGTGGTTACCGGAATGTCATCAACAATAGTAACAGGTCTCACCGACAAGGTCAGTACATCGGGGTATTTTATAAGGTGGAATTATTTCGCTTATATCATATAGATCACAAGAAGGTTAAACAACCTAATGGAAAGGAAAAGAAATTATCGATTAATCGCACTAATGGAAAGGAAAATGTGTTTACACACAAGATTTGGGAGTATATCCTTCCCAAGGGAAGCGATAGCAGGATATACATGATAATGCACAACAAGTTCAAAAGCATTTAGATAAAGGGGCGAGGAAGGATCATGATATTACCCATACAACGGTGTTTGGATAATAGATCAAGAAACATTCGACAATGTGCTTCCAATGTTCTTGTTGATAGTCGGAATACCTCAGGCAATGCTTCGAGGTAGCATTAACATGGTGTTCCAAGTAGGGGTTGGAGTAGAAGATCACAAGAAATACTCAAGGAACAATTGCAGGAATAGCAAGGATTCCAAGGTATAATCCAAGACATGATCAAACATGTGTTAGAAAGACGACAAGGGGGTTGTCGATGATAACTCAAATCATCGAAGGTCAAGGATGGCATTTCTCGCCATGAATTCAATTGTCATCTCAACAGAAGTCAAAATGTTGATGCTGATCACGACAAATTTGTCGAGAGGCTCTATGAAGATGCCATCGAGGGGCGACGACATCAAGCAACAGGAAGGATGAAGCGAAAGGCTATTGGAACCACAGATACGACACAAGCTCGAAATCAAGCTTGTTGTTCGTGAATTGAGAAAATTAGGAAGATCGACGAAGCTTCGCCATCGTCGAAAAGTTGTGCTCCGAATAAGGACCAGGTAGCACCGCTAAAATTTAGCACGATAATGACATAGCCGCCAGGCTAGGAATGACTAGAAGGATTGTTAAACTCGTAAGTAATGAAATTTACTTGAGTTATAGAATCGGAGTGCGGAATCGATTCAACCGACTCACTTATCGGTGTCCTCGAGTGATTAATAACTCAGATCCCGGGGAATCAAATCGGTGAGAAGCACTACCAGATGAAGACTCATAGGAAGCAACGCAGTTCTTTGATGTCCTCAAGGTACCGAGGGTAATACTTGAAGGAAGATAAAATAGAGGTTGCGGAGATGCATTGATCTCAGAAGACAAGTGCTTTAACTTGTCCGAGAAATGGAATTAAAAGGGGGAACAATCATTGTGAAAACCACGGTTGCAAAGGACCAAACGTAGATACCATATGAACTTATAATAAGGGGATTATTATATCGCAAGAAGCTTCCATGATAAGATCTACATCGTGTCCACGGGCATGAACACAAAGTTCAAGGTCGACTCCCACTTCTTCAATGTATAACCTTCCATTCACTTCTCGTTTTTCAAAAAATGGCATTAGTTGTTGAAAGTTTTAAATGGTGCAATACCAGATAAGTATGACCCGTGAAAAACTTTCGGGTGCACGCAGATTAGGGACGGCGTTGGTTCAACCCATCGGGGCATGTTAGGAACAAATACCACAAACTTCAGGACCAATTAATACATGCTTGAAGCAGAGCATGATTGACAAAAGCATAAGATACAATTTACCAAAGGCATTATGTGTCGGGGAGAATTCACAAGGTGATAGAATATGAAGGACACCGCTCGGAGAAAATCCAACAAAGGATCCGTGATCCAAAGTGGAGCCGAGGTGAGTATCGGTGCTCAATCGAGGAAGAAAGAATGCAAAGGCATCGGATTATAGAAATATATGGATAATTCCAAATACAAAGGAATTATGATTTAAACCAAAGGATCGAAGCAAACACTGATTAAGGACGATAAATTGAATAAACTTAGAGGTACAATCGATGGTAATTTGATTGGTCGAGAATCAACTCTTGGTCAAATGGCGCCCAAGTCAAGGATGAATTCTATGATCCGACCGAGGATTGCAGCATCCGCAACATATTTAATCAACGGACTCAAAAGGATAGTGACAAAGGATGCCAATAAGATTACTAGACTTATGGGATTATCCATAATGCAAGCAAGTAAGAATTGTAAGAACAACAAAGTTATTAAGGATTATCGAAAGATCAATAGTATTTCAAAGACTTTTGTGAGACATATGAACAATCTGGGATGAAAGAATCCTCGATAAGTGTGAGGAATTATTCGTAGGGGGTATTCAAAGGAAAAGAAGTCGCAAGGCAGCAGTGCACAAAGGATTCTCGAAATTCCAAAGTATTCCAAGGTATCTTGTAATAACAAGAACAATTGAAAAGAAGGTATGGACGACAAGTGTATGCAGCTGTCCATAGGGATTTATCGCTGATATGGAATTGCAATAGCGAAGGGCACAAGGGTTTCGGGAAACATCGGAGGAAGCAAAAGCCATCATCCGGATCAAGGGGTTCTCCGGGAGAAAGTGGGTACGAGATCCTAATGTCAATCTTAGTAAAATGTTTAACCCGAATAGACGAGAGATCAGAGTCCCAGAGTATAGACGAGGAATAAAATATCCTAATACCACCCAATGGCGACGTGGGCCCGTAAGCCACACACCAATGTTAGTAAAAGTTTTTCAAAGGACTAGACTCAACTTCGCCAAGGAGTTGGAAAGGGGCTACCTACAGCAGTCGGCTCGATACTAATCTTCAGACGCTTTGATTCAATCAGACACTAATCATGCACGCAAATGTGTACGATCAAGATCAAGGACTCACGAGAAGATATCACAACACAACTCTAGACACAAATTAAAATAATACAAGCTTTATATTACAAGCCAGGGGCCTCGAGGGCTCGAATACACAAGAGTCAGCGGTAGTAACCATATCTGAGTACAGACATAAGTTAGACAAGGTTGCCTTAAGAAGGCTAGCACAAAAGCAACATCGATCGAAAAGGCAAGGCCTCTTGCCTGGAGCCTCCTAACTACTCCCGGTCATCGGCGGCCTCCACGTAGTAGTAAGCATCGGCGGTGGCATCCGCCCTGGTTCGGCCATCCGTTGCATCAACCGTAAAGAAGAAGAAAGGGGGAAAAGGGGAGCAAAGCAACCGTGAGTACTCATCCAAAGTACTGCAAGCAAGGATCTACACTACATATGCAACACTATCAAAGGAAGGTCAGATATGTGGACTGGGCTGCGAAATGCCGTAATAGAGAGAAGGCCTAGTCCTATCGAAGACTAGCATCTTCCGAAACCACCATCTTGCAGCAAATAGGAGGAGTAGAGTAGCGCAGCAAGGTAGAAGTAGTGTTACAACATCGTCGGAGATCCTTTCTCGACTCATGCGAGAAAGAAATCCTGAGCCATACTATCCAGCTTATCATCACAATCCAGTTCTCATCACCATCAAATTCTCATCACAAGTATCCAGCCTAGTAGTATCGATCGATACAACTCCAAGTGTCCGCTATCAGAGGACAGGCTATCGATAGATGTTTTCACCGCAGGGTGCACCAACTTACCCACCACGCCGCTTAACTCCGCCGGACACACTTTCCAGTGGTCATGCCCGCCTCGCCAAACAATACGCGCAACCCGACCTAGGCTTAATAGAGAGGCCAGCACGCGGACTAAACCTATGCCCCTGTGGGTCATGGGACATCTCCCGAACTCCTCAGACGCTATGCGACGCGGCCGGTGAGCGACCTATCTACCTCCTTCAACAAGGCAAAGCTTACGCAGTCCAACCCGGCGCCGCCACTCGGCCGCCGACGCTCATTAAGCTTCGCTGATGTATACGACGCAGAACGCCCATACTATGACCACGTGATGGTTAGTGCTATCAGCCGAGGCCCTCGGATCAAATATTCAAATCGAGTGGATTAGGAACGCGGTAACAACCAGAGACTCACGAAGATGTGACCCGCTGTTCTGCCTCGAGGACTTGCGGCAAGGGCTAAGAATGCCCGCCACGCCCCTAATTATCTCGCGGCACCTCCGTGTCAACCTGCTTCCACATCACTCGCAATTAAGCTCGCTGGTACCCTCGTGGTCGAATTGCCTTTAGTAACATGGCTCAGCTTTAAAGTCATAGTAATCATAGTAATCGTGTGTCTAAACATCAAGAAGAAAACCCGAGGAATCACCCCCGGTGAATGCCACTCTATGTAGTCATCAAGGTGAACGTAAGAGGATTCACCCTCGAGGTCCACACTTGAGGGGTTGCACGACAGAGTCGTATAAGAAGTGGTTAATGAGGAAATCACCCTCGATGACCACGACCAATAACTACACTACAGTGGTTAAGATCAAGTGTCGATGAGGTCTCACCCCAGACTCGATAGTAACCCAAAGAGTGTCGAGCAACTAAGGGAAGCGGTGTGTGTGTCGGGCCTCGGTCTTCGATCCCGCTGATCGGGTCTTCGATTATTCAACAAGGGCCGACAGAGTGGGGGTCACCGATGGATCTCTACAACCTATACTAAGCAGTTTAGGATAAGGTGTAAGGTACAACAATGTATACAAAAGCAGGCTATGCATCATAATAGGAGCAATCAATAACAGAGCAAAATCTAATGCAAGCATGAGAGAATGGAATGGGCGATATCGGATGATCAAAGGGGGCTTGCCTGTTGCTCGGGCAAGGAGGGGTCGCCGGTGACATAGTCGAACACAGGGCAAAGACCGTCTCGGGTCTAGCGGAGAGAAGAGGGGAAGAAACAGTAAATACACACAAACATATGCATAACAAGACAATAAGCGGGCTAGAAGTGTTCTAACGCAGCGCTAGGCGTAAATCGGCGAAGGGGAAACATCCTAAAGTTTTCCTGCTCCGACGCCCGCTGCATGATGAACCAAGGGGAAAAGTTCAACGCTTGTTATGCTAGGGACATGTGATAGACGAACAGAGGGCGTATCTAGATTCGTCTCGTCATTCTGAGCAACTTTCATGTATAAAACTTTTTCATCCGAGCTACGGATTAATTTCTATGAATTTTTAAAGATTAAAGCATATTCTGAAATTATTTAAGTTAACAGAAAAGGAATTATGACATCAGCATGACGTCATAGAGAAGTCAACAGTCAGCAGGGCGGCTGACCAGGTCAAAACCTGGCCTGTGGGTCCAGCGGGACCCACATGTCAGCCTTTGTTAGCCTAGCAGTGTATTAAACTAACTAAACTAGGTTAATTAGCTACTGGACCCCACCTGTCATAGACTAATTAGCTAAACTAATTAGTTTTAATTATTAAAAAATTTAGTTAGAAAAGCGGCAGGCCCATGTCGCTGGTCGGGCCTGCCTAAGAAAGACAGCTTGACTAGGTCAATCGGTCAACAGGGGTCAGGGCCCCACCGGCAAGGACCTGTGGTGGCCCTGTGTGTGCCAACCACGTGGTGCCGAGTTAGCTCGGCGACCAAATCCAAGCGCGAGGGCGCGGCCGCAGGCCGGGATTGGCCGTCCGGCTGCCAAAAGGGCGCGGGCGCTGTTTTCGAACGGGAGATCGCCCCGCCGATCTAGAGTGACCCCAAGCGCGGGGTGGCCGAGGAGCTCAACAACGACCATGGGCGGCGCCGAATACGGCATCTCCGAAACCATGCTACGGGTTGCTTTAGCTAACAAACGGCGCTTAGCGAAGTTCTACGGACTCCAAAGAACTCGACGGAGGCCACGGCTTGGCTCGGAGATGGACGGGTGAGCGCAACGAGCTCGCCGACGAGGCCGCAACAGATGATGACGAGGCACCGCAAGCCGCCTACGGTGCATGAGGAGGAACCAGAGGAAGGAGGAGGGTGCGGAGGCTTATGGCGCGCACATGGAGGCCCTCGAGTGCTTAGGGAGCGCAGCGGGTCGACGGAGTCGGCGACGGCCGGAGGGAGGAGCTCCGCGATCCACGGTGGTCGCTGCCCGATCCGGGCGATGATGTGGCCTACGGCTCGATGCGAGGCCGGTGAAGAGGGAGAAGACGCCGACGGTGCCGGTGATGTGTCAGAGGACGAGACGGCCCGGCACACGGGCGACGACGGATGATGGCAGCAAAGGCTGGTCGAGAGAGGGGGAGGAGCGAGCAGGAAGAGAAGGGAGTGGATTTGGGAGGGGCATAGTGGTAGGTGAGGGGGGAATCGAGGCGCCCAGTGCGGTGACCTTATCCTCGGCGCTGTTGCAAGGTGGGCGGCGAGCTGGTCGGGCGGGCGATCATGGGCACGGGCGCTGGGTCGCCTGCAGACAAAGGAAGACGACGCGGAGGGGAGCCGGGCAGCCTGGTCGGCCAGTGGGCCGAGGCCCAAGGGCTAATCGGGCCAATCGCCCAGCTTGAGAGGGGGGGCTTTTCCTTTTTTATTTCTCTTTATGATAAAAACCAGAGGAATCTAGGGAATATTTTGGGCTACCAAAATACTTTGAAAAAAGGTGGACTGCCACTTAAATTCTTTTCTAGTATTTGTCATCGCCACAAAGAGTTTAAATATCAGAGTTGTCCAAGCATTTTTAGAAAATGAAAAGGACATCTTAATACTGTTGACTAGATAATAAATTCTGTGGGCAATTTGGGAATTCCAAAATGTTGGCTTCAACATGACAATTATCTAGGGATTATTTGCCATAGGATGAACTTTTTAGATTTCATGTCTGACAAATATGAATTTTTGACTTCAGATTGGATTTGAATTTGAAGTGTGATTTGGATCAAGTGAAGATTAGAACAGTAACATGATGAAATGGCACCATTAACAGGGGATTACTGTAGCATGACACTGGGGGTGTTACACCATCCTTTGGGATATCCACCATGTATATGTCATATGATGAGGTGGCTTTCCAGTGCCCGGTAGGCGCTGGTTCTGTTCGCTCCCAGATCATCGCCCATACCGCCGATGTCTTCGAGTCGTAGTCAGCATGTCTGTTAGATCGTCGACAGCGGCTACCAAGTGGGTGGTGGGTGGGCTTTGAATTTCTTCATCGTCTGCATCCCAACCGTCCCGACCGCAGTTCGCCAGGCTCTCCGATAACGAGAGGTACTTTAGCTAACTCAAGATGTCGCCAAAAGGTGAGAGTTGAAAGATGTCCGCTGCGGTGAACTCCATGACCGCGCCCAATCGGATTCGACGGAGGGGCGCGGAGGTTCAAGTCCGCAAGGAGTCCGCACTTGGAGTCGCGAGCTTTATGAGGGACAAGATCGTTGTTCGCTCTATCGCCAGAGAGGTTGCAGCCTCGAGGCGGTGTTCAGCCATCCGCCCCGACCGCGCAGCCGCCCGAATTGAAGATCGGAGGGTTCGAAAAGTGCTCTGTGGTACCGTCCGCCACAGAGCTAAATCATGCTCGCCGTGACAGCGCTGCACGCCGGCTGTGGCTCGACTCCATCGAGGATCAAGTCCTCGCGATGTCACCGTGAAGTTCAAACTTCCAAATCGACCGACGGCCAGGGCCTAGCTTTCGATCTGCTCCAGATGGCTGCTTAATCGCCCGCAGTAAAGCCGCCGAATACGAAGATCTGTCCGGGAGAAAAGTTCACCGACTGCGCCGTTGATGATGGTCGGAAGCCATCGAGCCTATCGTTGATGACACAGAGAACTCTCAATGAAAGCACCAATGTCGGTGTCAAACCGCGGATCTCGGTAAGGGGTCCCAAATGTGCGCCTAGGCGGATGGTAACAGGAGACAAGGGACACGATGTTTACCCAGTGTTCGCCCTCTTGATGGAGGTAAAACCCTACGCCCCGCTTGATTAATATTGATGATGTGTGTTACAAGAGTGGATCTACCACGAGATCAAAGAGGCTAAACCCTAGAAGCTAGCCTATGGTATGATTGTTGTTCGTCCTATGGACTACAGCCGTCCGGTTTATATAGACACCGGAGAGGGCTAGGGTTACACAAAGTCGGTTACAAAGGTAGGAGATCTACATATCCAGACGCCAAGCTTGCCTTCCACGCCAAGGAAAGTCCCATCCTGACACGGGACGAAGTCTTCAATCTTGTATCTTCATAGTCTTGGAGTCCGCCGATGATGATAGTTCGCTATCCTGACACCCCTAGTCCGAACTCCCTCGAGAGGATGATGCAAGACAATAGAGATAAGTATTTCTCAGCTATGAAACCAAGGTTATCAATCCAGTTGGAGAACCAAGCAACACTATGGAAACAACACCTGCACACAAACAACAAATACTTGCAACGCAATGCGTAGATGGGTTGTCAATCCCTCAACGGTTACGAGCAAGATTAAATTCTATTGTTTTGCTAGAAGATCAAACAAAAATACAAAATAAAATAAAATTGCAGCAAGGTATTTTTAGTTTTAATATATAATAAAAGATAGACCCCGGGGCCATAGTTTTCACTAGAGGCTTCTCTCGAGAAACTATCATATAGTGGGTAAACAAATTAGTGTTGGGCAATTGATAGAAAAGCAAATATGTAGAGACCTCAATTCAATGGATCAAGTCTCGTGCATAAGTGCCATCCTCGGATCGGTAATGCCGACACACACAAGATCAAGGATTTATAACAGAGTGCAATCACACACTTATTACATCGAATGTCTCAAAAGAGAACTTATTACAATAATATGGCTTAAGGCCATCTAAAATAAGATAACTGCGGAAGCATCAAAGGTAAATGAGTCCATCAACTCCAATGGCGTAGCTGAGTGCACGACAACCACTTGGCGACCTTACTTTTCGTTCTAAAAGTCTACAACATAATACGTTGCAGCCCGGAACAGGTCAGCACATGGAATATGCTGGCAAAATAACACTGTAGAGCAATGAACAGGTAAATGCTAACACTACATGCATATATGGCTGGTGGAGGCTCTACGGTTAACATGTTTTTGTGAAAATCCAATTTTTCCCTACAACAAAGGAATATATTTTGTTTAACTATCATGGTGGTTGACAAATATTGAGAAGGTTCCTCCAACTCAATCCCAATTAAGTAGTATTAATAACCCAACAAATTAATTTAAAGTGATGAGATCAAATCAATAATTCAAGAACCAGATACTCAAAATGTCCATAACAGGGGACACGGCTAACCATGATTAGTTTGTACACTCTGTAGAGGTTTATGACTTTTCCCCACAAGACTCGATCGCTCCCATTGTATTTCTCGACTACATGATGTTTGAGAAACGGATGACCGAGACACGCCTTTCGTAAGCTGCTAACTCTTTAGTCCTGGGTAGACAAGACCACCTACATCCCCTACATCCGCTAGCCTACCACCGAAAGAGGTCACACAACAAACTCAACTATGCCAGAGCCCATAATGGCTTGTGGCTGCACACGGAAGTTTCTAGCATGGATAATCTTATGATCCCTTTGAGCCTGGTGGCGAACCGTAGGATGATCACACGGCACTCGGATATCCTAGGATAACACCGATTCTCCAGTGCCCGCAACCAATCCACCCGTATGTGTATTTAAGTAGCCACCTTAAGTTAACCATTAATTAACAATCTCACATCTGTCATGGATACACTCAAACCCAAACCACGTCTACTAGCATAGCATAACGGTATAAGCATAACGTAGAAGTAACTCCCAGGGTTTGATAATAAAAGGACAATAGGTTCTACCTCATCAACTACTTCCCAAACCCACATGTTAAGAGATCCTACTCATGCAATGTTTGAGGATTGTAACTAATGCATAAAAATTGGGCAATAAATAAGTATGATCAAAGTGTTACTTGCATTGCTGACGATCTCCAAACCCTAGAGACTCGTAGTAGCACGCTTCGCACTCCGGAAATTCTATCGCAAGCAAACAATAGCATACGTAAGCACTCAAGCATGGATTCAAGGGTAAAACTCAAATAAAAGATCCAATCTGAAAGTTCAACTGAAGAGCTTCGATTTGCAAAAAGAATCACTCGAATCGAAGCTACGGAACTAAAACTACGATCAAAGAAATTTGAATTCAAATCTGCTTGAAACCAAATTTTAAATTTTCAAAACCATGTTCAAGTTGATTAACTGGAAAGAGGGGTTCGAGACGAAGATTTTGGCGTTGGTTTCACTGGATTTGGATGAACGGTTGAAAAGTTGCGAGGGTTTGAAGATTAGGGGCTAATCTGCGATAAAAATATTCGCAGATAGGTCCCTGGCCAAAAATAAAACAGAAAAAAGAAAAATCTATCGGACGAACGTCTGCTAACAGAGACAAACGAACGAATTCATTCGTTATTAGACCTTGTAAGTGCATCTAGTGCCACCCCTAGTTGGTTCTGGAGTATTGACGATAAACCTAGTTGAGGGACTAATGTGTTTGTGAGAATTGCAGATAACATGTAGTAGTCCCTCATTGATTCGGGTTTACCTACCGTAGATGACCCTAAAATGTATGAAGACATTGAAGACAATGGTGGTAAGTGAAGATATTCACATTGAAGACTATGACAAGAGCATCACGTGAAGACTATGGAGCACGAAGACTTAGTTGTTTCGTTGTTTCCTTTTCTTCTTTGTTGAGTCATAGGAATCACCGCATCGCTAAGGGGGTCCCAAAGAACAAAGTCGAGTGGCTGAAGTGATGCTCAATCAATCCTATGTCTTCGAGCCAAGACAATGAGAGCAAATCTTATCCAGAGTTGATGAGTCAGCTTTACTTGTAGCCCAAGTCAAGCTGTCGCATGTGTTTGAAATCGACCGCTGGAACACGTGTCGGCCTTTAGTGACCCAGGTCATTTTGGACAAATCAGGTCGGGTTGCCTAGTGGCTATAAATAGCCCACCCCTACACCATAAATTGGTGGCTGCTTAGAGTTAGTGCACGACTTTTGTCGCTTGAGAGCAACCCACCTCCAAGCTTTTGAGAGAGAGAAACTTGCAAGGACAAAGCCCAAACACCCAGAGCCAAAGAGTGTTAGGCATCATCAAGTCTTTCGTCTGCTGTGACATGAAGACTTGTTACACTTGAGGACTGTGAATCCTCCAGCCGGTTAGGCGCTATGCTCGAGCATCCAAGAGTCATTGTGGATCGCCGGTGAACGAAGTCTGTGATGGTTTGGAAGTCTACCTTGAAGACTTACCAGAGTGATTGGGCGAGGACTGGGTGTCCTTAGCTCAAGGGGAATAAGGTGAAGACACGGTCTTCTGAGTTGAATCTCAGCCTCCCTAACCAGACGTAAAGTTGTCACAGCAACTGGAACTGGTCCAACAAATCATTGTCCTCACCAAGTGTATGGTTCTATCCTCTCCCTCTCTTTACTTACAGTTTGTCTTCGTGAAGTCATTGCCTGTTTGCACTACCTGTCTGTGTTCACTGTGTGACTACTATTATTGTTTGGCTTCATACTATCTTCCATCCTGATCTTTACTACCTAGCTGCTATTAGTCTTTGTGCTTTCACTTTGTTGAATACTAGACTATGGCTTGCTTAGTGTAGTCTACCTTCCGCTGCATATCAATAGGTTCATTTCTATTGTTTGTCTTCGAAACTCTCATGTTTTGAAGACTTTCATAAAAATCGCCTATTCACCCCCCCCCTCTAGTCGATAACTAGCACTTTCAATTGGTATCAGAGCAAGGTACCACTACAAAAAAAATACACTTCTGTGATGATACGTGTTTGTCACAGTAGGTTGCGTTTTCTGTCATGCATGTACATCCATGACGATTTTATGACAGTATCAAGATAGTCATACTTGTGCCGTCAGAGAAGTGTTCCATGACATTACCAAAATTATCATCACGAAGTGTCCACTTCCATGACGATAAATCACGCGTCATGTAAGTGCTTTCATCAAGGGTGACCGGCACATGGCATCCACCGTAACGGAACACCGTTAAGCTTATCGGGTCGGGTTTTGATCCGATAACCCGCTAATGCCCCGACCAATGGGAAATTTACACGGTAAAATTTTATTTGCCGGACGAAACACGGTCGCCTTGTCGCTGGGTTAGCTAGGCGCCTATGATATGTCGACACGCGCCACGCCCACCATCGCCCATTTAGCTTACAAAGTCGGCCCGCTTGACTTGGTCAAAAGTTAACGGCTGCCCATGAAAAGCCTCGTTAACGGCCTCTTCGCAAATAGCCCATTTTACGGCTCGTTAACTCACTACCCGTTAGGCACTAAAGGAAATCGACCCAACAACGCCATGTGGGCCGTCGAATATAACACCAGCCCATTTCACTTTTGGCCCATGTATGGCCCACGACGCCTTTTCGCCCATATGTGGCCTTCAGATCTTCGCTTTTACAGCCCACGGTGACTCTAGCCCATAATGAACAGTAATTTTCTTTGTACCCGTTAACGGCCGTGATTTACATGGGCCGCTTCACTCGTTAGCTTTCGCCTATTGACGCCCATACGCTCTAGGCCCTTTTCGCCCTCGACATTCCGCCCACATCGCCTATTCCCCATGGGCCAAATTCGCCCATGGCAAGATTCGCCCACATCGGCATAACCCACAAATGGGCCAAATTCGCCCATGGCAAGAGTCGCCCACATCGCTCATACCCTAATGGGCCAAATTCGCCCATGGCAAGAGTCGCCCATTTTGGCCACCCCGCCCTATATTCTCGCCCATTAACTAATTCGCTATGCCCGTGACAAAATTAAGCTTTTGTAGTCCCACGGCCCGTTAACGGCCGCTATCGCGGTCGGGCCGATACCAATTACGCCCGATTATGGCCCATGTAGACCCATTTATCCGACGCCCGAGGCCCACCGACATAAAGCCCATTTATCGACGGCCCGAGGCCCACCGATTGCAGTGCCCATTTATCGACGGTCTGTAGGAGACCCATGGATCCCACGGCCCGTGATATGGCCCATGGTAGTTGCGCCACTAGCAAACCAGGGAAAAGAAGACTAGGAAAAATAAGGCCAAACTAACGCCGCTATTAAGGAGATTGCACAGATTACATCCACTCAAGATCAAAGATCGCCACCAAAGGCAAATATAGGGAACACCCTACACTATACAAAAATGGCTTGTCGTTTTCTTCAAAGCGGTGGCTGCACGTTAAAAATAAATTTTGTATCGCACCAAAACAAATTACAACTATATAACAAAAGGAAGGTTGGCATAAAACTTAACAGCCTAGCGATAAATGCACCACCGTAAGTTCGTAAGCTCGGTTCATTTGACCTGACCGTTATGTTTTCATGATGTATTGTATGATGGAGCACCATAACCTCGCCTTCATTTCCCTAGGCTCCTCGAAAAACATAGCAAATGTCCGATAGTCCGTTTCAAACCATGCATATCTTGACGACATTGAGCAATGCTTCTCCTTGTTTCACAAAGGGCCTCGTTAGGGAATGGACTTGTGTCCGAGCGCAGATACAACATTGCTTTGAGCTTGCATATCTTGATCATGAGGCAGTTTGGACGATATTGCCTTAACAACCAACCCAAGATACGCAGAACGTGCTTTTGGCACCGTTAGTGGATGTGTATCGACCCACCGCAGCAAAGAGCCGACATTACGGTTATAGTTGCCTCGCCACCTTCGTAAGGTGGCGGTTCCACCATTTTTTCCATAGCTCGCTGAAAAGTTGAGGTTTTACATTAGTAGTACCGTAACGTAAGATATTAAGGAGGCAGCAAAACCAAACAAAATAGCTTTGGTCTATATACGTAACTTATTCGTGAACCCATGTAAAATATTAGTTGTATTTTATTGCAAAGTACATAATAAAACCAGGTTCCAAACATATGACCATATACCATCGCTAATGTATTGTCTATTTCTTCACATTGTATTGAGGGCTAAGGATAAAGAGACTAAGTTTATAATACGGTAAGCATAGTATGACATCATTCATATCACAAAACAACTAAGAATGCATAAACAGCAATTGTAACGCTTGTGGGCAAGTCCAAAGACGGAACTAGATTACGGGTCAAGATCAAAGGAACATCACTCCTCCCTTTAAACCTTGTAAGGTGAAATGATACGCTAAGACAATTGTGTATAAAATTGAAGAGAGTAATAGACATTGGCTGCAAACCATGCGTTCAAGGCACAAGTCGAGTAAGTAGTAGTTAAAAGGCATGAGGATTAAGGACTTACAACAAAGGGCTTTGACTGGTGTAGCCATGCCCTTCTTCTTGCTGGTGTGACAGTCCTTGAAGATTTCCACAACATTTGGTTCAGTACTTTTTGGTCCTTATGGATTTCCTCCGCATTTCTAACAAGTCAATATAGATCCGATAATATGTTACAAATAAAAGAGTGAAATAGCAGCTAATTACAAGAGCCTCATGTGCAATATAGTTACGAGATCCTCGCTGTCTGTTGGAATTTCACTTTCAGACGGTTGGCCTCGCTTCTTGAACAGTTCACCTACAAGAAGATAGATTTGTGTGGCACATGCGCCAATAGGACTTCAACATGTGATCTGATCACATATATATAATGTACCGATACTTCTGATCGCATCAGTGTTTAACAAGGCCCTCCAGCCTTCATCCGATATATTTTCCATCGAGATGTTTGGGAAAGTTCACCGTTAGCCTTGCCTTCAAAGTGAGTTTTCCTCAAGTTATACCGACATCGTCAGAGAGCAGACTTGAAAACATGGGTGCAAGCTTGTCCGTTGCATCATCTTGGCTATCCAACTTGAACCTCATCTGTTGAAAATTATGGGAGTCTCATTATCAAGAACCTAGAAAGTATGGGACAGAGCAAGACGATATTACTAGTTTCCATACATAACCATACTTACGTATAAATGGTCGAGGAAGGTGTTGAACTGGTTTCTTCTTTGTCATTCCTGCATCAATCCATGTTGGGAGGATACGACATGACACCTAACGGCAACCGCTGCCTCGATACTAACTTGCCTCGACTCAGAGCATCATGTGGCCTTTTTAAACCTGCCTCAAAACGGATCTCCATTCTTCCTCCTCTAGATTTAGTTAACCTATCGAGCATTATCCCTGATGTTTGTTTCCTATTGCGCCTAGGTGCTAGTCCAACAACTAACATAGGAAGTGTTAGCGACATCAAACTATGAGACTACATATAAAGAAGCATGCAATCAGAATTTGACTCCAGAACTACCTTCTTGCTGTTGAAGCTCACAAGGTTCATCTAATATTGCCAACTCGCCTTGTGTCAAGAGTTCTTGGGAAGTAGTGTCGTGGCAAGGGAGCTTGGGAACGGTTGTTAGTTTCGCCTGACGCACGAGTATGTCGTGCACCGGTAGTACTGTGGTAGGTGTTGCAAGAACTAGGGTTGTCTCTCGCTTGTTTGGTGGCAGCTATTTGTTTCGCTTGGCTTTTTCTCGCAGCTCGTAGCATGGGATGCCGTGTTTGTAGAATATTCTGCTGACTTTCACCTTCTATTGCACCATCGCATTCAGCAGAATCTGCAGGATTCATCCGCTTCTCATTCCCTCGCCATTTTGTGTTTCTTCCTCTTTCTTTGTGCCATGTTAAGTCAAGTTTACAAGAAAACGAATAACAATTTAGTTCTTCGTAACAAATTGATGCGTGATGCATTTAACCGAACTTTGATGTTAGACAACCACATGATAGGAGGATGTAATATGTATGAAAAACAGGATGGAAGAGATAACCGTAACTATGATGTGTAAACTAAGAAGAAGACATTTCACCAAATTAGAAGCAATGCAATGGAAGGTAGACACCATATGAAAGATGCTACAAATATCGCTTCCGCCAAGTTAATGTTGTCTCAAAGATAAATGGCGCTTAAACAAATGTGAAGCAAGACAAGAAATAAATCATATGCAAGATGCAAACAACATCACACTACCATGTTAGAGGTCTCGTCATTAGTGCCATTGCATATTCACAGCTTATGATGTAAACTAAGGAGAAGGCATTTCAACAAATTAGAAGCAATGAAAGCTAGACACCATATGAAAGATGCAACGAATATCACTTACCAAGTTAAAACTGTCTCGCCATAAGTGTCATTTCAACAAATTAGTAGTACAAGCTAGAAAAGAATGTGAGATGTAACCTATATCACACCAAGTCAAACGTGTCTTATGATAAGTGATTATTGCAGGTTACACAACAAGAGTAATTTGATGTAAGAACATGGTATGATAGATGATATTGTATGTTCTAGAAACAGAACACGGTCTTATTCAAGTATAATGTGTAAAGTAAGCAGATGGAATTCAACAAAATTAGAAGCAATACAAGCTAGACATCACACATAACATGCAACCACATATAACAAAGGCTGTTAGAGGGAGCACCAAAGATGCTGCACTAGGGGAGATGTGCTCATCATAAACACAACTTTGTTGAGTGTATATGCATGTGTTGTCTTGGAAATCATCTTGGGGTGTGGAGGAGTAGAAACTGTAGAGGCCTCCTGTCTTGCAAGGGATTTACACCTATGGGATCACAAGAATCCTTACTACGGTTATGGGCGCTGGGTCGCCGAAGAGCAGATCAAACGGATAGCACACGGTTCTTTATCCGTGTTCGGGCCGCGAGATGCGTAAACCCTACTCCTGCTTTGGTGTTTAGTTTATCTGCTTTGAGCTAGCTATGGGCGCGAGGAGCTCCAAAAGCCGAATCCTCCTCTTGGTCGCCTTTGGGCCTCCTTTTAGGAGAAGGTTGCCACAAAGGCATACAGTGAGGTGGAAGTCATACGAGTTTATCCTCAGATTACATGACAAGGCGCCATAAATGCGCCTTGCTTAGGTGTCCTTGCTTTATCGGGACGGGAGAGCCCAGCCTCGTCTGCCGCCTCCCTTTCAAGGACACACTGCCGCCAGCGGTGCCTGTGGTGCCATGTAGGCAGTGCAGCAGCTGAGGTGGCGCAGCAGTGGGTCTCCACGAAGTTCGCTGTCGCCACGCAGTGCCCGCCTAACTGGTTGGGTCGGCAACCGCATGGTGGAGGCTCGACATGGCTGGCCTCGATGGTGGCCCTACGGGTGCCCTTGGTAGGGGCTCTTGCGCAGGCCCTGCAAGGGTCTTGCCGGGGCCCCGCAAGGGTCTTGCCACGGCGCCGCCATCCCCAAAGTCTCTTGCCGGGGCCTTGTGGTCCCCTGGCCGATCCCGCCAAGGGTCGCCATCTTCTAGTATGTATATGATCTTTGAATGTCTTCACAAAGATCTGCATGCCACCACGGGATGTCTCCCCGAATCCTTTGCCCCATGGGGGGGGTGGACTCAAAGGTGATCCGCCTCCGGGTCGTGGGAAGAGCCACCTGCATGGGCCTTGCCGGTTTGTTAGAACCGCCCCGGCAAGGATCTTGCCGGGGAGTCTGCTTGCCCCTTTGCTCTTTTGTGGTCTTGGTCTTGGCGCTGCTCGCTTTTTTTTGAGCTTCGCCTACCTTGGCTCACCTTCCTTGCCTTGCTTTAGCGTGGCGGCGCGCCATGGCTCGATCGCCTGCAGGTACGCTTGAAAGGTGTACCCTTCTTTTCAGACAATCGACACCTCCGCTTGGAAGGAGCACCTTTATCCGCTGCCTTGCTAACTTCCTTCCGCTTTATTGATTTTGACTTGTCAAGTAAAACCGACAAGAAAAAGCAATAATATTCTCTTCGTAACTCATTCATGCATGATACCGACAATCACTACTTTGATGTAAGGCAAACACATGATACCAGGATGGAATATGTACGAAAAAAGGATGGCATGGCATGTTCACAACTGTTTGTGTAAACTAAGGTAAACCATTCCAGCAAATAAGAAGCAATGCAAGCTAGACACCACATGAAAGATGCAACCAATATGACTCGCCAAGTTAAAAGCGTCCCCATCATAAATGGAATTTCAACAAATTAGAAGCAAAGATGCTATAAATCATATGAAAGATGCAACTAATATCGCATCGCATATACTAAAGGTGTCTCATCATATTGATTGATGCAGGATACAAAAAACAATAGTTTTATGTAAGGACATGCTTAATGCATGATGTACTATGTACTAAATACAGAAGGCATGTCACATTAATGTGTATAGTGTCACATTTACAGGAGTATAAGCTAAGGACTAGCACATGCAGCTTTAACCAGATTGGAAGAATTACAATCTAGACACCATATGCAACATGCAACCACATATCACGCTGCTGTTAGAGCAAGCACTGCGATGCTAGTGTAGGGGAAATGTTGTAATCAACTACTGAGCTACGCTCACTATCTTCATCTAGCATTTCGCTTCTTGAGAATCATGTCGGAGGCCGACGCTGCATTCTTTAAATGAGGAGTAGTCCCTTGCCGCCTGCCTCATCATAAGTGATTGATGAGGGATACACAAGAACATTAGTTTGATGTAAGAACATGGTTAATACACGTATGTACTAGTATGTACCAAAAACAGAAAGGCATGTCATATTCAAAGGTATAATGTGTAAGCTAAGCAAATGCAATTTAACCAAATTGAAGCAATACAAGCTAGACATCCGGCCGGAGTGGTGAACATGATCATCTAGGACCCGAGAGCCTGGTGGAGGCGGGCTGCTTCGCCACCATCGCGCTTTTTAGTTGGCTTCCGTGTGATGCCTGTCTTTGCTTGGGCTTGTCATCGGCTCGCCAAGGTTCGACTAGCTATTTGTCTTCCGGTGCTCACGGATGGTGGTTCATGTAAAAATATCTTTCCTTATCTTAATAAAGACCGACTTCACCTTTCAATATAAGCTAGACACCATATGGAACATGCAACCACATATGACACCGCTGGTTAAAGCAAGCACCGATGGTGGTTCATTGCAGCGAGGTCATCAACTCCAGAGCAACGCTTACCATCTCCATCTCACGACACGGCACCCTTTAAAGCGCTGTAACGTGTCGCGCCTAGCCGCAGAGAAAGCTGGCACGACTTGTCTCTTTTCTTTTTGCTTCGCTTTCAAGCAGACTCAAATACCCTTGCATAAAAACACAATAGTGAGAGTATGGATGAAGTGTGTGCGTAACTAGTGCAATCGTAAAAGTAGCAGTATACAGGTGGCTGAAAATTAAATGACAGAGACATATGATAGCTCTACAACATTGCATGGAAAACAAAATTAGATTCTACTCCGTATGATTTTGTAATATATGAGCACAGAAATGCAGGTACTCCTCCAAAGACACCACCACATGTGGTCATATCTAAGATAACAATGATCGAAAATAAATAGGTCACCGATTTTTTTAATGAACCGTCTGATCTATAAGGAAGGGCAATGGCCTTCGCTCTACCTCCCGCCAACCACAGCTTGATTTATCTTTCTCGAACCGCCAATGACAACCGCCTGCACCTGCCTCCGCCGCCCGCCTCCCATCGACCTCACACCATCGCCGTGCTTGGCAGCGCCCCAAGCCATCCTTTAATCCCGCCGACCTCCAGATCGGGCGCCAGAGTTTAGGCCGCACACGCCCTAAGATAAACACTAAGGCACTGCTTCCCGGTGTAATAGTCGATTAGCGCCTGTTACGCCGGGAATGCTTCCGATAATTGGGAATCAACTCGCCAGAAATTGAAATTCAGGGGGGCGACGGACCTCTAGCTAAGGTGAAATAGTATATGAGGAGAAACCTTGTGCATCGCGTGTTACTAGGAACATCTAGTATCAAGAAGAAGCGGTCAACTAGTGTCTTCTGTGGGATGAATACCATGCAAGCAGAGATGTAGGATTTGCACGAATAAGGTAAGAGGAGTACCTTCTTCGGTTGCCGGTGTGGTCACCTCCACATGTCGTGCCGATCTTCTTCTTTTTACCGGGCAAACCGATGTTCTGGAGGGTGCAGGCTTGGACGAACCCATGGCCAAATTGTTGACTGTGTTGCCATGGCCATATGTCGGCGAGGGAAGCAGATCCGAGCGGCGAAGGACGGCGAAAGCAGTGAACAGCTCTGTGCGGTGGAGGGTGGCAAAGTTGGAGCGGCAGCGGTGAGGCGCAGGACGGCGTGGTTGAACTGCCTCGCACGGACGGCTCGGCCTCGGCTTCAACTACTAGACGGAGGGCGCTATGTTGAGGTTGTGGTGGACAACGACGCTGGGTATCGGCTCCGCGTGATGGAGGAGGGCGGCGGTTGATGGGTGGGATGGGATGGCGGACGGAGGACGCCGGGTTTCACAATGGTGGAGAGGTAGTTTTGGCGCCCACGGAGTACGTAATGGGGAATCGGACGGGTGGGGAACCATGTTTCGTCTGGGACGCGCTTGTTTTTGGCTTTTTAACAAAAGATGGGACGCGCTTGTTTGAAATTTAGGGAAAGTACAAACTTTGCCCCTCTTAAATTTCGGACCCATCATGGGTTGGGGTAGGATGGTAATCCTGTGTCCCAAATAGTGGGCGGAGCGATTTCGCCACAAGATGTGTGCTTAGGCGGCCATTGTGTATGAATGTTTTTCGAGGCGGTTGCATGGCGCCTAGATGAAGCTACAAACCTACCCCGGTTTAGACCTTTGGACGTCGGGCCGGTAGGTTTCATGGGTCGGAGTTATTAGAAAAGTAATTTTGTACTACCAAACATTGGTCTCACGCGTTTCAAGTAGTAGAGGCTCTTTTGGCGCTTCGCTCAAATTTTGAAACACAAGCATTCACGCTTAGAGTACTCTTGAACTATGAGGATGACCTAAATAGACAACGTTATATTTGACCTTGTATGTTTGAAAACCTCATTAAATTATCCGCTTCTTTGAAATTTTGACACTTGAAAATCCTATAACTATGATTATTTTGGAATGGAGGAGCTAATTTGAATCTATTTTGTACACGATCACATATGCTATTATGTACAAAATCAGAGCAAAGATTGGTACCCCATAGTTTAGGTATGGTTTACAAATGCCATGATATCAAATTCAAATAATTGAATGGACTTCATGTTGAATTTGATTTTTTAAACCACCTTAGGTTGAATTCAAATGTATGCTAGTTCATAGGTAGCTATTTATAAATGTCCATTGTGTAACTTTCAGATGTATAATGTGCTTTACACACACAACATGAACTATACTCACGCTTATATTCGATTGCTAAAGCGATGCATTGTCCGGAGTTCAAAATACTAACTATGTGGATCAATTGTGTCGAATAATAACATAGACATGCTCAAATTCGATAGAATCTAGATGTCCGATGGATCAATGACCGCCTTACGCTAATTGCAAATATCATGATCCCATCCTAATATTTGGATACAATTTATATCTTTAATCAATGTGTAGAGCAGTCTTTACGTAGTTTCACTCTCCATCGGTGGTCTCACACATGCTCACACACTCTCTCCCGAGGTGTCTTTCTCACACATGCTCTAGATATAACCTCCCTCCTCTCGTAACCATTTACAACTGTTTTCACTAACCTTTATCACAAGCACTCTTCCTCTCACAAACATACACACGCACAATCCTCATCGACCCTTTCTATATACATGGACCTGCCTACGTGTCTCATGTACGCACATTATCTTTACACCTGCCTCTCACACATTATCTCACACCTCTTCCTAATCGATTTAGTATGATTCTAGCAGAGCATTCTATAGGATGCCCTTAAAGTTAGGTTGGATGAATAGTAATATCGAGATAAAGGGGTTACCTTAGTCCGAGAACCTAGGGTTACAAATCCTAGCCGGCTTTGTCAAGGGACACAGAGTCCTTCACAATTCTGCTATCTTTGTCTTGTACGACTAGTCATCCATGGGTCTTCCTAAATGTGTCATGGGCCACCAATGTGGCGCAGGATGGAACCGAACGAAGGGCCTCACCTCGACCCACCGGACCTCACGGGTGACACACCCTCTGCCCCCACGCCTCATTATCTTCTCACACCCACACATACCAACACAAACACCACACACGAGAAAATTTCTCCTGGTGCCTCTATTCCTCCCCTTGCATATACACACTCAAGGGAATGGAATCTCTTGTCGTGACGCCATATTCGCTCTCTCTCTCTAGACCACTCTCATTTCTCGTGCTATCTCTCCACGCCCGTCGGCCCCTCTATCCATGCCTCTCTCAATACGTAATACACACACATACCTCTCTAGGCCCCGCCAAATGCATCAACTACACATTCACACATGTTACATCACGCACCCATTGATCTAAAAAGCCCTCTTCACGCTTATTTCGTGATACAACATTCCTTTTGAATAAAGTGTGGCCAAAAATTATTTTAGAGTTTCTACATATATACAACATTACAAAGTTATATGGAGGAGTATTAACGCTAATTTGCATTGCATGGTGCCCACAATGATATTTATTCCAAGACTGTGAATTTGTATATTTTATACTATATACAAAGTTAGTCATAATAAAGAGAAATGAAGAGCATCTCTCTCCATCGCATACCCCCCTGACGCCTTTCACGTATGCACACAAAACTATCTCCGTGTCCTCTAAAAGTAAGCCCCAGAAAATTCACGCTGTTTCATCTTTCTCTCACGATATATGCAATGACGATCATTGTATTTGAAGCGAAAGCACGATACATACATTGGACTTCATAATCCACTCATTACGGTCACCGCTTACGCTTAGTGGTTATTATACACACGGGCTCACCGTATAACTATGTATTTGCTCATGACATGACTAGTTGACCAGCTTAAACGCTCCACGTGGCACCTCTAGTGTTGCATCACATTATCTCACTACCATCGTGCCCACCCGCCGACTTGTATCTACTCTACATCTACACTATTATAAAATACATAAAATACACTCTTATAAAAAATAGAGTTGGTGATGATGGTGTGCCTGCCATCCTGCAATATAGGTCGTCCGATTTATATCCGACGGATAGGAAAGAAACTATGGCAATTTTGCAAAAGGTACCCACACACCTCTCCACATTTGCAAATAAGGCCTTCCTCGCTCATCCTTTTCTCTCACAAGATAAACAAGTCATACAAATGCATCTTGATGTTACGTGCAACGACGGGCATCTTGCTAGTAAGAATGAAAACAAACGACAAAAAAATATTTTGACGGTGGTTCAAGTCATGACCAAGGGCACAGCGGACAAGGTGGCCTTGTATTGGTATGCTGAACCGCCTGCTTTAACACACAGTGAGCTGGTGTGGTGATTATACACACACGCATGCATGCACACGAACTCCATCCACGCAACACTCACACAAACACATGCACCCACGCACGCACGCAACACTCACACGCACACACGCACGCATGCATACACACACCAAGACACCACACGACCAACACACACTCTCACGCCAAGTGCTCAACCTACACGCATGCGCACACATCAGGCCCCGATAGACACATACACAACCAGTGATTCCCAAGACGGGTTGGAGCCTTGTCGCTACCAAGCAGAATTTGTGTTTATCTGACCTTTTCCTATGTGAGCTGACAGTGGGACCCACAAGGAACGTGGTCAATTTAACTAGTCAACATGGCGCCACGCAGACTATTTGGCCGGTCAACAGAGTGCAATCCGATGCTAAACTGTGAGCAAGTGACCGATAATCACCGCAAAACGATATAGTGACCGTAATCAGCTTATTCTCAAGTTCGTGACCAGATACGCTTTTCTCTCTATAGGCCCTCCAAAACTACATCTCTACACGCTCGCATGTTACATCTAACAACTATGCAATACAACACTACTACTACACTCTAACATAATAAATCATATGTGTTTTTAGTTTTACTAGATATCATATTGTTACTTATAATTATTCAGTTTGCATACATTAAAATTGCCTTTGAAATGTATGGCCAAGATTATTCACCGCTGGGAAAAATCCCGCCTTTCCTGTTTAATAGGGTTTGTATCGATGGATCATACGTAAACAGCAAAACTATAGTACTATACAAGACAAGTGACAGCTTCATCGGGCCGTCAGGTCATCTACTCCTCCGTCAGAAGAGTGGAGCGCCGCTTATAAATCTTCTAGTCCTTTCACGACATGTGGGACATCAAGCTACCGGGTCCACGTACATACCGAATACAAGCAGAGCAGCCGGGTGAAGCACCCTACCATGGCGCCGCGTAGTAATGAGCAATGAGGCGCCAAATCACAAAGCTGCACCTTTCCCGCAGCTTAAGTTGGAGGGACGGTAATGATGCTAAAAAGAACTTGAGGACGAAGCAACCATCATTTCACTCTGCTGAATCCGCTTCTCCTCATCTTCTTCAACTTAACCACGTGTTGCTTCTGCCGTTGTTCTCCTCATGTGGGACGCGGATCAGCTTGGTAAAGCACTGACACGTGGGACCGCATGTTAGCAAACCGCCAGGACAACATCCTCCGAAAATAAGAAACCTCCCCCGCCATCCGCGCGGCAAAAACACATATTTGATTCTATAATTGTTTAGATCAATATAATTGAGATTTGTATAGATAGCACACAGGAGCAAAACCAAGTGGTACGGTTAAGGGCATCCACAATGTGTAGCCAAATGTGAAAATAGCTTTTGGCATCATGGGAACCATTGTGGACGGTGTTGCCAAAGTCAAAAGATGGAACCAAGCTCCTCGATTGATTGATTGAAGGAATAGAAAATGCAACGCTCTCCTCTTTCTCCCATGCTTGGACGCATGTAGTACAAGATAGAGCATAGAGTCTACTCCCTGTCCCTTCTATCACAAATCACAAAGCAGTGAGGTGTCAAATCACAAAGCACGGACGAAGCAACCATCATTTCACTCTTCACGACTCCGCTTCTCCATCGCCTTCTTCGAGAAACCATTCACCGCACTAGTACTCCTAGTAGTAGTACTAGTAAAGGACTTCCGGATGCAAATAAGGCGGTTGTCTCGCTTGTAGGCTGCACTTATGCGAACGACTTCATCGTGGTCTCCTCAATGGTGTTATCCGTCGAACGCACTTCGCCAAACCACAAAAAAAAATCGTCGACATAACCGCAATGGGCAAGGAATTCAAATATAGTTACTACCTCCATTTTTTTGTACACAAGGCCAGTATATCAAAATTACAATTTGCAAAGGGCCACTAACACTAATTGAGGCAAAATTGATGGGGTTAGTGAGGGAGTCCCGGACTAGGGGGTGTCCGGATAGCCGAACTATCATCATCGGACGGACTCCAAGACTATGAAGATGCAAGATTGAAGACTTCGTCCCGTGTCCGGATGGGACTTTCCTTGGCGTGGAAGGCAAGCTTGGCGATACGGATATGTAGATCTCCTACCTTTGTAACCGACTTTGTGTAACCCTAGCCCTCTCCGGTGTCTATATAAACCGGACGGCTGTAGTCCGTAGGGGGAACAACAATCATACCATAGGCTAGCTTCTAGGGTTTAGCCTCTTTCATCTCGTGGTAGATCCACTCTTGTAACACACATCATCAATATTAATCAAGAAGGACGTAGGGTTTTACCTCCATCAAGAGGGCCCGAACCTGGGTAAAACATTGTGTCCCTTGTCTCCGTTACCATCCGCCTAGACGCATACCGGGACCCCTACCCGAGATCCGCCGGTTTTGACAATCGACATTGGTGCTTTCATTGAGAGTTCCTCCTGTCGCCACCAACAGCCCGATGGCTCCTTTGATCATCAACAACGACGCGTCCAAGGTGAACTTTCTCCCGACAGATCTTCGTGTTCGGGCGGTTTTGCATCATGGGCCAATTCGCTTGGCCATCCGAGCAGATCGAAGCTACGCCCGCCATCGTGTCAGATTTGAAGTTTAAACTATACGGCCGATATCCGCGGAGACTTGATCCTCGACGGATTCGAGCCGCAGCCAAGCCGCGCCACACTGCCTCGATTGGGCATTCTTGAATCGGGCGGCGGCCTTCCTTAGGTCCTCTTGTTCCGCTTTGACGCTCCTTTTTCAAGAACACGAGCGATCGGTAGTATTCTTAACTTTTTGGCCATATCGCCATCTCCTCTTTGTTTCGGCAAAGGAGCAGCCCGCTCAGCTTTCTAGCTCTTCTGGACGCCTTTACAGCCGCCGATTACTTAATTTCGCTTGCTCTTTCGCCGGGCGAAGTTCTTCCCGCAGCTCCTCCACGGCAGCGGCACCATCTGCATTAAGCATACAAACAGAAGACATGGGCGCTAAGCTCCCTTACAAGGTGTCCTCATAGAAGTCGTGATACCTTGTGACTCATCAAACCGCTTATTGACCAGCGCGATGTCCGTGATCCGCTTCGCTGTTGTCGCTTAGTTCGCATATTCAGCAGTCCGGCTGGCCTCGGATGCCCCGCCACCTGTTCAGAGCGGCGATATGTTATAATCGAGAATTTGATCCTCGCACATTGTCAATTTTGACAACATACCAAGTCTCGTGGGCTACTATCTATACAGGCGATTTTATATGCATAACTCGCCGAAGGTACATCGCTTTTATAAGATTTCAAACCCCCGCCAAGAAGCTTCGACGGCTTCATGCAATACGCCTCCGTGGATGCAATTCTTTCAATCACCATACCCATTAGAGCACGGTGATCCTCTGAAATAGCCGCCGCCCGAGCAGATCCTTCAGCCTCCGACCAAGACGCCACTTGGCGCCGGACCTTCCGCCCCGCCGGACTTGGGAATTCCTCCATGACGACACCTCCGGTCGTCTGCCTCACATGAGGGTGTGACAGGTGGAGGCGTTCCGCTTCCATCATCTCCGGAAGAAGATCCTCAAGACGAGCTCACGAGAAGGGCTGAAGTCCGAACTACAAGGAACAATTTCGTTATCCTCATGAATAAATACAGGATGTTCCTTATTTACAAGACCCTTCTTTTTACTTACGGATGGCTGAGGGCTGATCCCTTGGGGAAATAATGCGGCTGGGTTACTTGCCACCGGACTCTCTCGCCAAGATTCCTTCCCTCTTGAGGCCTTGACCTCCGGATCTTCCAAGTGGTCCTCTCTCTCTCGAAAGTGGGACTTTAATCCTCCTTCCTTGATATCCTCCTTCGCAGAGGCGGTTGCTTCCCCGCCCCCCTTCGCTTTCTTCAAAAGGCGCGACCTTCAACATCTTGGTCAACATGGGATCCGGCGTGGTCTCCGGAGGAGCCGGACACCTTATTAACTTTGCCTTGGCTATCCACTGCTCAAAAACGGCTCTTTAAAGGGCATATATATATATATGAAATAAATGAATGAACAGCTTGTCCGTTATAGGACTACTTACTTAAGTATTTGGGCGACAGCTTAGTCCTCGCGCCTCGGTCAAGTCCTGACACTTCTCCGTGATCCAAGAACAGTTTATACATCTCCACGCGCCGTGCCCATAAAATTTTGGAGAGCTCGTGGTCCCTCCGGATTGAATTCCCACAAAGTGAGGGGGCGACGCTTGCAGGGCTGAAGGCGCCGGATCACCATAACCTCGCGCCATCGCAACCCGATTGATCCTCTTTCCGGAGATCTCGACACGGCCCCGCAGCAGGGGAACGCCCTGACGGCCCCCACCGAGCCCCTTGTTGACCCATGATGCCACCACTGTGGTGGACCTGAGCGAAGGCAGGAGCGCCGCCATTTGGTGCCCCGGGAGCAGTGATATAAAACCACTCCTGCTACAACCAAGCTCCTCTTGAAAAGAGCCCTTGGGCCACGGAGCATCAAAGACATTTGCTTATGACCGCCCCTCCGCGACTCCGCTTGCTGCCCTTGATCATCTTTTGCTCCGCTTTGAAGGTCTTGAGCCACAATCCAAAGTGGGGGTAATATGGAGGAAGGCCTCACATACGACAATGAATGACGAGATATGGAGGATGGACCCGGATTCAAGTCATGGAAATCAAGCCCATAATAAAACATGAGCCCTCGCACAAAGGGGTCCGCCGGAAGCCTAAACCTCAAGGAAGTGGGACACGAACACCACGCTCGCCGGCTCAGAGTGGGAATGACCAGCCCTCGAGCAGGCAGCCGGCGCGAGATCTCACCGTCGACACCGGGCGCCTCGTAGCTTTAGCACATCTTCTTCGTGACGGAGGAAGACATCCATCGCCGTGTTGGTCGGAGCCGACATCGCCGAAAGTCCGGCGCCTCAATCTGAGGCTTTGGGTGTTGAACTCGGCGCGAGGCTAACTCGATGGAGGGTGTAAAGAAGAAGAGGGCCTTGGTCTCATCATAAAGAGCTTGAATACCAAGAGCCCACCCCGTGGTCGATTAGGACTCGCCGATAGAGAAGGCAGGCCAACGGCATGGTTGGGTTACCCACGTCCGTATTGATGAGAATCCTGAAATAAGGGGCACGATCCACGCTTTGATAAGACGTGCTAAGGAAACCGCCTCGCTAAACACGCTGAGGTGGAACAATAAAAACGATTCATATAAAGGCCTGGCCGTGGTGTGATGTCACGCCATGAATAGTCAGCAGATCTGCGCAAAAATTATTCTCTACGGTGTTATGTGGAACTTGTTTTGCAGAGCCGACACTATCCTTGTGTTCAAAACCTTCTATGAAGTATTCGAGGAGGAACCCGCCGCAATGCCAAGACAATCAACGCGGCTTGGACTCATCGTCATTGAAGCCTGGTTCAGGGGCTACTGAGGGAGTCCCGGACTAGGGGGTGTCCGGATAGCCGAACTATCATCATCGGCCGGACTCCAAGACTATGAAGATGCAAGATTGAAGACTTCGTCCCGTGTCCGGATGGGACTTTCCTTGGCGTGGAAGGCAAGCTTGGCGATACGGATATGTAGATCTCCTACCTTTGTAACCGACTTTGTGTAACCCTAGCCCTCTCCGTGTCTATATAAACCGGACGGTCAGAGTCCGTAGGGGAACAACAATCATACCATAGGCTAGCTTCTAGGTTTAGCTCTTTCATCTCGTGGTAGATCCACTCTTGTAACACACATCATCAATATTAATCAAGCAAGACGTAGGGTTTTACCTCCATCAAGAGGGCCCAACCTGGTAAAACATTGTGCCCCTTGTCTCCGTTACCATCCGCTTAGACGCACGGTTCGGGACCCCTACCCGAGATCCGCCGGTTTTGACAATCGACATTGGTGCTTTCATTGAGAGTTCCTCCGTCGCCACCAACAGGCCCGATGGCTCCTTTGATCATCAACAACGACGCGTCCAGGTGAACTTTCTCCCGACAGATCTTCGTGTTCGCGGCTTTGCATCATGGGCCAATTCGCTGGCCATCCGGAGCAGATCGAAGCTACGCCCCGGCCGCCAGTCAGATTTGAAGTTTAAACTATACGGCCGATATCCGCGGAGACTTGATCTTCGACGGATTCGAGCCGCAGCCAAGCCGCCACACCGCTGCCTCGATGGGCATGATCTAGCTCGCAGCCGTAACAAAGGCTCGAGGCCGCACTGTAATCCGCCCGACCCTTAATCCGGAGCCGGATTCCTCGATCGAGGACGAGTGGTTGGCACCGCCGGGCTTTAATCTCACGGCGATCGAGCCGAACTCCATCCCTGTCCTTGCGAAGACCTCGACTTAGGGTGCCGGACTCTCTCCTGACCGAGCCCTCGCGCTTCTTGCCAATCAAATCCGATTGCCTGCATGGAGTTCACGGTCATGACATCTTTCAAAGACTCGCCTTTGGCAACATCCTGAATTCACTAAAGTCTCTCTTTATCCGGAGAGCCCCGCCGGACTACTTAACAGAAGGTTGGGATGCGACGATGAAGAAACTCAATGCCCACCCACCACCCACTTGATAGCCATCGCCGAAAGCTTACACGACGTGCTCGATTTCGATTCAAGACATCGACGGTATGGACGACGTATGTAGGAGACAATAATGAACCAGCACCTATAAGATGCTGGACAACCTCATCCCATGATGTATACATGGTGGATACACCTAAAGGAAATGAAGACGAGGAACAACGGACGCCACGGGATAAATCCTCGAAAAGCAGTCAAAACGGCAACGTAAACGCCAACAAAGTCCCGCCAACAAAGACCCGCCATAGAGCAGGGCTAACCGTGGACAATAAACAAGCTATCGAAAGCAATCGTCCAACAAGACAACTTGATAAACAATCTGTCCCCAAGCGAAGACAACAGTCCGGACGACCACACGGACAAACCATTGGAGCAAATGACTTCAGAAAAGGCTCGCCGCTAATGCGCTGAGCCTCGAAAAAGGTATGAAGCTCAAAACAGCGGAAGATGCACTCAGATTAGATGGAGCAAAGTATTCAGCATCAGCAGATAAGCACGGCGACACACCAACAAAGAGCTACCCAAAAGAAAGCTATCGCCTGATTCGACGAGGAGGCCTTAGAGCCCCCACAATTAAAAAGCAAGAAGGCCACCCGGTCGGATGGATGACCTCACGGCAAAAAGAGAGCGCTAATGGTGCCGACACAAGCCAATATGCGATCCACCTAAGGATTCACATCAAAAGGATGGCCCAGCTTAGGTCCATCTATGGGCCAAGAAAGCACGCCACAAAGCAATGCAACACGCCAAAATTCAAAACCACGCACACCCAAATATAGGGCGCCAGACACCCCTATGTTTCACGATGAGGTGCTGGATCATGAATTTCTAGTGGGATTCAAACCAGTAAACATAGAGGCATACGAGGAACAACAGACCCTGGAGTCTGGATTGAGGATTACATCCTCCACATACACATGGCTAGAGGAGATGATCTCCACGCCGTAAAATACTGACCCCTTAAACTCAAAGGGCCAGCTCGGCATTGGCTTAAGAGCTTTCAAACACAATGTCCGAGACGAATGGCTTGCCAGACACCTCGGCCAAGAAAATCCAAGAACAATGGCCGATTAACAAGCCTCATGACCCGCTATGTTAGGGAAGACAGCTGGCTGGCTAGACGCAGCACCAATGACCGAGTACATCCAAAATCAGGATGGAATGGAAATCACGACGCAGAAAAGATCAGCGCCGATAAGGAAATGGCCTAAATAGCACGGCGGTCAACGCCGGATTCAAAAGCTCTCAAATCAACAACAAAACACTGCCCCTAAAGGATAATAAAGGACGAGCTATCCAACCTAAACAAGATTCTCGATAGATCGTGTCAAATACATGGTACTCCGGAAGCTCGCAAACCATACCCACAGAGATTGTTGGGTCTTCACAGTCCGCCGACTTAACGCCAACACAAGGGGCTCGACACACCAAGTGAAAGTGACGAAACCCAAAAGCAGCACTGAAAAACAAAAGACTTTCCCACTAGAAGTCAAAACAGTGAACTCACTTCATGTGATAACACACAGCGCTGCACCTGCCATACCAGACACCGTCCGCATAATGGGGATAGAACCTACCAAAATTCGCTATAGCAGCACTTCCTTCAAAGGAATGATGCCAGCCTTCTTTATTATACACGCCTGCACCACTAGAGGTTGTGTTCGTTCATCCGACAACCCTCGTCATGAAAGCTCACTCCACATCGCCCCATTCAGCAAAGAGTCTTACACCATCGAGGCGATAGCTTTCGCCGCTTTTACGCAATACCGCATTATGCATCTCTAACACTTAAAATGCCCGTCCACGCTGCATCATCTCGCTAAAAGGAAGTATTATGTCACTTGAGCACGGAAGAACGGAGACCGCCTTGACAGCCCCACAGCTATCCGCTCGCTAGGCAAAGAACCCGAATCGTTATTCAAACCCCGGACTCGTTAGACGAGTCAGCGCTTACTAGCGCATACCCCATACAAGGGGTTGCATACATGTATAACAAGAGACAATAAAGCTCAATTTTATTTAATTCTTCAACTGCATCGCTTATTTAATATTAAGTACACCTTTCGCACGCACTTTTTCTTTCAAACTAAGTTCTCTCTTTACAGATGAACAACGTATACACCTGTCCGTGATACGCACAATGGAGACACAGCGCGGACGCAGAGGGACCCGCTGTAAGGATTCTTTTCATAGTAAGACCTCATGAAACCTTTTTTCACTGCCTCTTGTTGATATACATCCCCGGTTCCTTAATATAACCGAGGAGGAGGATGGTGCTTTGGCATTGGCCGCATTCAGAATTTTTGCGCTGCATCTAGACACCAGGGCTTAGGGCATTATTCTGCCCATTTTCATAACGATCAATACCTTAGGGAGTATTCGCGCCTCGAAGTTACGCCTTTATATGCATCAGTCTCAATCATGTCTTTGGTCAAATGTTGGGTGTTCGCCCTGTGTTTTGCTGCCTTACGCCCGCTTTTCACGGCTAACGCTGCACTGTGGAGAACTATCGCGACAGTTCTTGCTTCGCCGCAAGCGAAAGCACCTCAAGAGAGAAAGCCAAAACTGATCGTCATGATATAGCGAGAGACTGGTCAACCACTGATGACTCACAGAATGTTTAGGATTCCTCCGATTAACGGCGACCGTTTTCGGTCAGCACATACGCACTCGACCGGGAGAGTGCGGTGCCCTGTGGGCTATATAGTAGCCCCACCTCGAACTCCTATGGCTAAGTGAAAGTGATAAAGCATTATAGTCCGTTGCCTGGTTTGCTACGCTATCACCTCCTTAACGCCTACCAAGACGTTGGATTATGTGAAAAGGCGCTTTTTTAAACACCCCGCACTATGTGCGTAATAGCCAAGGACTGCCATCTTTCAGTTATATACACATATACATAAACGGCCGCACAGGAGTAGTTTACTAATTGAACGCACAAGTATAAAAAGCACTTATATTACATTGAAACATTGTTTTCACAAATCATACATGTCATTTAAACATAATATCCTTCGAAAGCATCAAGGCCTCTATTAAACGAGCGCCCGCAGACTTCTTCAAAGTAGTGCTCGAAGGTACTCGCCTCGTCCAATCTCGATGCAACGCTGGCCTTCATCTCTACCCAAGATGTCTTGACACGGCAAGAGCCATCCGCGACTCCTCAATACACGCCGATCGCTTCATTGCGCCGATACGCTGCACCGCACCAAGAAACTGCTGCACTAAACCAAAATAGCTCTTCGGCCGGGTCCGTCCGCCACAAGTGAGTCAAGACATGCTTCATGGAAAATCCGGACAATCGATTCAGCTCGCCCATTCGCCAACCGATCGTCAGCGCATAGGACGCCCGACTATGGAATTGCGACCAATATAGCTCTTCCCTTCAGGCTCTTCTCGCCCCTAAGTGCTCAACCACGCCCACAAATACCGCCAAGTCCAGATAAGCATCCTCTAACTCCACAATTTATCCAACTGAGCATACTTTGATCAGATATTTCTCCAGCAGTAAACGGTTTTCCAGCCGCAATTGCCCTGCCTGACTCAGCCCTCCTTGGCAGCTCTCAAAGCCGATTGGGCATTCTTGAATCGGCGGCGGCCTTCCTTAGGCTCTCTTGTTCCGCTTTGACGCTCTTTTTCAAGAACTGCAAGAGCGATCGGTAGTATTCCTTAAATTTTTGGCCATATCGCCATCTCCTCTTTGCTTCGCAATGAGCAGCCCGCTCAGCTTCTAGCTCTTCTGACGCCTTTACAGCCGCCAGACATTAATTCTCGCTTGCTCTTTCGCTCAAGAAGTTCTTCCCGCAGCCCTCCACGGCAGCGCACCATCTGCATTACATACAAACAAGAAGACATGGGCGCCAAGCCCCTTACAAGGTGTCCTCATAGAGGTCGTGATACCTTGTGACTCGTCAAACCGCTTATCGACCAGCGATGTCCGTGATCCGCCTCGCTGTTGTCGCTTAGTTCGCATATTCAGCAGTCCGGGTTGGCTCGATGCCCCGCCACCTGTTCAGAGCGCGATATGTTATAATCGAGAATTTGATCTCGCACATTGTCAATTTTGACAACATACCAAGTCTCGTGGGCTACTATCTATACAGGGCGATTTTCTATGCATAACTGTCGAAGGTACATCGCTTTTTACAGATTTCAAACCCCACAAGAAGCTTCGACGGCTTCATGCAATACGCCTCCGGATGTAATTCTTTCAATCACCATACCCATTAGAGCACGGTGATCCTCTCAAATAGCCGCCGCCGAGCAGATCCTTCACCCTCCGATCAAGACGCCACTTGGCGCCGGACGCTCCCGCCTCACCGGACTTGGGAACCTCCGCGACGACACCTCCGGTCGTCCGCCTCACATGAGGGTGCGACAGGTGGAGGCGTTCTGCTTCCATCATCTCCGAAGAAGATCCTCAAGACGAAGCTCACGAGAAGGGCTGAAGTCCGAACTACAAGGTACAATTTCGTTATCCTCATAATAAATACAGGATGTTCCTTATTTACAAGACCCCTTCTTTACTTACGGATGGCTGGAGGGCTGATCCCTTGGGGAAATAATGCTGGGTTACTTCCCACGGACTCTCCGCCAAGATTCCTTCCCTCTTTGAGGCCTTGACCTCCGGATCTTCCGGCTGTCCTTCTTCTCCTCGGAAAGTGGGACTCTTAATCCTCCTTCCTTGATATCCTCCTTCGCAGAGGCGGTTGCTTCCCCGCCCCCTTCGCTTTCTTCAAAAGGCGCGATCTTCAACATCTTGGTCAACATGGGATCCGGCGTGGTCTCCGGAGGAGCCGACACCTTATTAACTTTGCCTTGGCTATCCACTCCTGCTCAAAAAACGGCTCCTTTAAAGGGCATATATATATATGAAATAAATGAATGAACAGCTTGTCCGTTACAGGACTACTTACTTAAGTATTTGGGCGATTGCAGCTTAGTCCTGCGCCCTCGGTCAAGTCCGGACACTTCTCTCGTGATCCAAGAACAGTTTATACATCTCCACGGGCGCCGTGCCCATAAAATTTTGGAGAGCTCGTGGTCCTCCGATTGAATTCCACAAAGTGAGGGGGCGACGCAGTAGGCTGAAGGCGCCGGATCACCATAACCCGCGCCATCGCAACCCGATTGATCCTCTTTCCCGGAGATCTCGAATACGCCCTGCAGCAGGGGAACGCCCTGGACGGCCCCCACCGAGCCCTTGTTGACCCATGATGCCACCACTGTGGTGGACCTGAGCGAAAGGCAGGAGCGCCGCCCATTTGGTGCCCCGGGAGCAGTGATATAAAACCACTCCTGCTACAACCAAGCTCCTCTTGAAAAGAGCCCTTGGGCCACGGAGCATCAAGACATTTGCTTATGACCGCCCTCCGACTCCGCTTGCTGCCCTTGATCATCTTTTGGCTCCGCCTTTGAAGGTCTTGAGCCACAATCCAAAGTGGGGGTAATATGGAGGAAGGCCTCACATACGACAATGAATGACGAGATATGGAGGATGGACTCCGATTCAAGTCATGGAAATCAAGCCCATAATAAAACATGAGCCCTCGCGACAAAGGGGTCCGCTGGAAGCCTAAACCCAAGGAAGTGGGACACGAACACCACGCTCGCCGGCTCAGGAGTGGGAATGACCAGCCTCGAGCAGCAGCCTATGCGAGATCTCACCGGTCGACACCCGGCGCCTCGCAGCTTTAGCACATCTTCTTCTCGGACGGAGGAAGACATCCATCGGCCGTTGGTCGGAGCCGACATCGCCGAAAGTCCGGGCGCTCAATCTGAGGCTTTGGGTGTTGAACTCGGCGCGCGAGGCTAACTCGATGGAGGGTGTAAAGAAGAAGAGGGCCTTGGTCTCATCATAAAGAGCTTGAATACCAAGAGCCCACCCCGTGGTCGATTAGGGACTCGCCGATAGAGAAGGCAGGCCAACGGCATGGTTGGGTTACCCACGTCCGTATTGATGAGAATCCTGAATAAGGGGGCACGATCCACGCTTGATAAGACGTTAAGGAAACCGCCGCTAAACACGCTGAGGTGGAACAATAAAAACGATTCATATAAAGGCCTGGCCGTGGTGTGATGTCACGCTGAATAGTCAGCAGATCCGGCAAAAATTATTCTCTACGGTGTTATGTGGAACTTGTTTTGCAGAGCCGACACTATCCTTGTGTTCAAAACCTTCTATGAAGTATTCGGAGGAGGAACCCGCCGCAATGTCAAGACAATCAACGCCCGGACTCATCGTCATTGAAGCCTGGTTCAGGGCTACCGAGGAGTCCCGGACTAGGGGTGTCCGGATAGCCGAACTATAATCATCGGCCGGACTCCAAGACTATGAAGATGCAAGATTGAAGACTTCGCCCCGTGTCCGGATGGGACTTTCCTTGGCGGGAAGGCAAGCTTGGCGATACGGATATGTAGATCTCCTACCTTTGTAACCGACTTTGTGTAACCCTAGCCCTCTCCGTGTCTATATAAACCGGACGGTCAGAGTCCGTAGGGGGAACAACAATCATACCATAGGCTAGCTTCTAGCGCTTAGCCTCTTTCATCTCGTGGTAGATCCACTTTGTAACACACATCATCAATATTAATCAAGCAAGACGAGGGTTTTACCTCCATCAAGAGGGCCCCAACCTGGTAAAACATTGTGTCCCTTTGTCTCCGTTACCATCCGCCTAGACGCACGGTTCGGGACCCCTACCGAGATCCGCCGTTTTGACAATCGACATTGGTGCTTTCATTGAGAGTTCCTCCGTCGCCACCAACAGTCCCGATGGCTCCTTTGATCATCAACAACGACGCTGTCCAGGTGAACTTTCTCCCTGACAGATCTTCGTGTTCGGGCGGCTTTGCATCGCGGGCCAATTCGCTGGCCATCCGGAGCAGATCGAAGCTACGCCCGGCCGTCAGTCAGATTTGAAGTTTAAACTATACGGCCGATATCCGCGGAGACTTGATCTTCGACGGATTCGAGCCGCAGCTGCCGCCGCCACACTGCCTCGATGGGCATGATCTAGCTCAGAGCCAACAAAGGCCTCGAGGCCGCACTGTAATCCGCCCGACCCTTAATCCGGAGCCGGATTCCCGATCGAGGACGAGTGGTTGGCACCGCCGGGCTTTAATCTCTACGGCGATCGAGCCAACTCCATCCCTGTCCTTTATGAAGACCTCGACTTAGGGTGCCGGACTCTCTCCGACCAACCTCCGCGCTTTTGCCAATCAAATCCGATTACGCCTGCTATGGAGTTCACGTCATGACATCTTTCAAAGACTTGCCCTTTGAGACATCCTGAATTCACTAAAGTCTCTCTTTATCCGAGAGCCCCGCCGGACTACTTAACAGAAGGTTGGGATGCGACGATCAAGAAACTCAATGCCCATCCACCACCCACTTATAGCCATCGCCGAAAGCTTACCCGATGTGCTCGATTGATTCAAGACATCGACGGTATGGACGACGTATGTAGGAGACAATAATGAACCAGCACCTATAGGATGTCGACAACCTCATCCCATGATGTATACATGGTGGATACACCTAAAGGAAATGAAAACGAGGAACAACGGGACGCCACGAAGGATAAATCCTCAAAAGCAGTCCAAACGGCAACGTAAACGCCTAACAAAGTCCCGCCAACAAAGACCCAGCCATAGAGCGGGCGAACCGTGGACAACAAATGCTATCGAGCAATCGTCCAACAAGACAACTTGATAAACAATCTGTCCCCAAGAAGACAACAGTCCGGACGACCACGGACAAACCATTGAGCAAATGACTTCCAAAAGGCTCGCGCCATCACACAGAGCCTGAAAAAGGTATGAAGCTCAAAACAGCGGAAGATGCACTCAGGATTAGATGGAGCAAAGTATTCAGCACCGCAGATAAGTACGGCATACAACACGAACAAAGAGCTACCCAAAAGAAAGCTACCGCCTGACCGACGAGGAGGCCTTAGAGCCCCCACAATTAAAAAGCAAGAAGGCCACCCGGTCGGATGGATGACCTCACAAGAAAAAGAGAGCGCGTAATGGTGCCGACACAAGCCAATATGCGATCCGCCTAAGGATTCACATCAAAAGGATGGCCCAGCTTAGGTCCATCTATGGGCCAAGAAAGCACGCCACAAAGCAATGCAACACGCCAAAATTCAAAAAACCACGCACACCCAATATAGGGCGCCAGACACCCCTATGTTTCACTGATGAGGTGCCGGATCATGAATTTCCAATGGATTCAAACCAGAAACATAGAGGCATACGACGGAACAATGCACTCGAGTCTGGATTGAGGATTACGCCCTCCACATACACATGGCTAGAGGAGATGATCTCCACGCCAGAAAATACTTGCCCCTTAAACTCAAAGGGCCAGCTCGGCATTGGCTTAAGAGCCTCCCGAAAATACCATTGAAGTCGGGCAAGAGCTCGAGGATGCATTTCGGCAAATTTTCAGGGGATTCCACGCCCGCCTCCCGGACGCAGACGATCTAAGTCACATAACTCAACAGCCCGGAGAGTCAGCCCAGAAATTCTGGAATAGGTTCCTTACTAAAAAGAACCAAATATTCGATTGTCCGGACGCCGAAGCCTTGGCAGCTTTCAAACACAACGCCCAAGACGAATGGCTTGCCGACACCTCGCCAAGAAAATCCAAGAACAATGGCCGATTAATAAGCCTCATGACCCGCTATGCTAGGGAAGACAGCTGGCTGGCTAGACGCAGACCAAATAATTCGAGTACATCCAAATCAGGATGGAATGGGAAATCACGACGCAGAAAAGATCAGCACCGGATAAGGAAAATGGCCCAAATAGCACGGGCGGTCAACGACGGATTCAAAAGCTCTCACCAACAACAAAACACCGCCCTCAAGGATAATAAAGGACGAGCTATCCAACCTAAACAAGATTCTGGATAGACTGTGTCAAATACATGGTACCTCCGGAAGCTCGCAAACCATACCCACAGAGATTGTTGTCTTCAAGCAGTCCGCCGACTTAACGCCGAACACAAGGGGCTTGACACATCAAGTGAAAGTGACTAAACCCAAAAGCAAGACTCCGAAAACAAAAGACTTTCCCACTAGAAGTCAAAACAGGAACTCACTTCATGTGATAACACACACAAGGCACCTGCCATACCAGACACCGTCCGCATAATGGGATAGAACCTACCAAAATTGCTATAGCAGACTTCCTTCAAAGGAATGATGCCAGCCTTCTTTATTATACAGGCTCAGACTCACTAGAGGTTGTGTTCGGTTCATCCGACAACCCCCGTCATGAAACCTCACTCCCCATCGCCCATTCAGCAAAAGAGAGCTTTACACCATCGAGGCGCATAGCCACCGCTTACGCAATACCGCATTATGCATCTCTACCACTTAAAATGCCCGTCCACGCGGCATCATCTCATTAAAAGGAAGTATTATGTCACTTGAGCACGAAGAACGGGAGACTGCCTTGACAGCCCCACAAATATCCGGCTCGCTAGGCAAAGAACCTGAATCGTCATTCAAACCCCGGACTCTTAGACGAGTCAGTGCCTACTAGCGCATACCCCATACGAGGGGCCGATACATGTATAACAAGAGACAATGAAGCTCAATTTTATTTAATTCTTCAACTGCATTTCTCGCTTATTTAATATTAAGTACACCTTTCACACGCACTTTTTTCTTTCAAACTAAGTTCTCTTTTACAGATGAACAACGTATACACCCGCCCGTGATACGGCACAACGGAGACACAGCGCGACGCAAGAGGGACCCGCTGCAAGGATTCTTTTCAGATTAAGACCGCGTAAACCTTTTTTCACTGCCTCTTGTTGATATACATCCCCGTTCCTTAATATAACCGAGGAGGAGGCTGGTGCTTTGGCATTGGCCGCACTCAGAATTTTTATGCTGCATTTCAGACACCAGGGCTTAGGGCATTATTCTGCCCATTTTCATAACGACCAATACCTTAGGGAGTATTCGGCCGCGAAGTTAGGGCCTTATATGCATCAGCTCCAATCATGTCTTTGGTCGAATGTTGGGCTGCCTGCCTTATGTTTTGCTGCCTTACGCCCGCTTTCACGCTAACGCGGCATCAGGAGAACTATCGAGATTGTGCCCTGTTCGCCGGGCGAGCACCTCAAGAGAGAAAGCCAAAATCTAATTGTCATGATATAGCGAGACTGTCAACCACTGATGACTCACATGAATGTTTAGGATTCCTCCAGATTAACGAAGGACCGGTTTTCGGTCAGCACATACGCACTCGATTCGGGAGAGTGCGGTATTCTGTGGGCTATATAGTAGCCCCACCTCGAACTCCTATGGCTAAGTGAAAGTGATAAAGCATTATAGTCCGTTTCCTGGTTTGCTACGCTTATCACCTCCTTAACTGACCAAGACATTGGATTATGTGAAAAGGCGCTTTTTGCAAACACCCGCCCACTATGTGCGTGGGGCTGAAGCCAAGGACTGCCATCTTTCAAAGTTATATACACATATACATAAACGGCCGCACAGGAGTAGTTTACTACTTGAACGCACAAGTATAAAAAGCACTTATATTACATTGAAACATTGTTTTCTACAAATCATACATGTCATTTAAACATAATATCCTTCGAGCAATCGCGCTCTATTAAACGAGCGCCGGAAGGACTTCTTCAAAGTAGTGCTCGAAGGTACTCGGCCTCCGTCTCAACTCGATGCAACGCTGGCCTTCATCTCTACCCAAGATGTCTTGACACGGCAAGAGCCATCCGCTTCCCCTTAATACACGCAGATCGCTTCATTGTGTCGAGATGCGGCACCGCACCAAGAAACCGCTGCACTAAACCAAAATAGTTTCTTCGGCTGGGGTCCGTCCGCCACAAGTGAGTCAAGACATGCTTCATGGCAACCGACAATCGATTCAGCTCGCCCATTCGCCAACCGATCGGTCAGCAGAGGACGCCCGGACTATCGAAGGCGCACTAATATAGCTCTTCCTTCAGGCCCTTCCGCGCCCCGAAGTGCTCAACTGCTGCCACACGGCCGCCGCCAAGTCCAGATAAGCATCCTCTCAACTCCACAATTTATCCAACCGAGCATACTTTGATCTGATATTTCTCCGCAGCAGTAAACGGTTTTCAGCCGAATTGCCCCGCCCGACTCAGCTCCTCCTTGGCAGCTCTCAAAGCCGATCGGCATTCTTGAATCGGCGGCGGCCTTCCTTAGGTCTCTTGTTCCGCTTTGACGCCTTTTTCAAGAACTCAAGCAGCGATCGGTAGTATTCCTTAACTTTTGGCCATATCGCCCTCTCCTCTTTGCTTCGGCAAGGAGCAGCCTGCTCAGCTTTAGCTCTTCGCCGCCTTTACAGCCGCAGACACTAATTTGGCTTGCTCTTTCGCCGGGCGAAGTTCTCCCCTCAGCTCCTCCAGTGCAGCTGCACCATCTGCATTAAGCATACAAACAGTAAGACATGGGCGCTAAGCTCCTTACAAGGTGTCCTCATAGAGGTCGATACCTTGTGACTCAAAACCGCTTATTGACCAAATACTGATGTCCGTGATCCGCCTCGCTGTTGTCGCTTAGTTCGGCATATTCAGCAGTCCGGCTGGCTCGGATGCCCCGCCACCTGCTCAGAGCGGCGATATGTTATAATCGAGAATTTGATCTCGCACATTGTCAATTTTGACAACATACCAAGTCTCAGGGCTACTATCTATACAGTATGATTTTATATGCATAACTGCCGAAGGTACATCGCTTTTATGATTCTCAAACCCCCACAAGAAGCTTCGACGGCTTTATGCAACACGCCTCCGTGGATGCAATTCTTTCAATCACCATACCCATTAGAGCACGGTGATCCTCTGAATAGCCGCCGCCTGAGCAGATCCTTCAGCCTCCGATCAAGACGCCACTTGGCGCCGGACCTTCCGCCCCGCCGAGTTGGGGAACCTCCGCGACAACACCTCCGGGTCAGTCCGCCTCACATGAGGGTGCGACAGTGGAGGCGCCTGCCTCCATCATCTCCTAAGAAGATCCTCAAGACGAGCTCACGAGAAGGGCTGAAGTCCGAACTACAAGGTACAATTTCTGTTATCCTCATGAATAAATACAGGATGTTCCTTATTTACAAGACCCTTCTTTTACTTACGGCTGGCGAGGGCTGATCCCTTGGGGAAATAATGCGGTTGGGTTATTTCAAATACGGACTCTCTCGCCAAGATTCCTTCCCTCTTGAGGCCTTGACCTGATCTTCCAAGCGTCCTCTCTCTCTCCTCGGAAAGTGGGACTCTTAATCCTCCTTCCTTGATATCCTCCTTCGCAGAGGCGTTTGCTTCCCCGCCCCCCTTCGCTTTCTTCAAAAGGCGCGACCTTCAACATCTTGGTCAACATGGGATCCGCGTGGTCTCCGGAGGGAGCCGACACCTTATTAACTTTGCCTTGGCTATCCACTCCGTTCAAGAAACGGTCTTTTAAAGGGCATATATATATATATATATATATATGAAATAAATGAATGAACAGCTTGTCCTACATGTGACTACTTACTTGAGTATCTCGGCGACAGCTTAGTCCCGCCCTCGGTCAAGTCCGACACTTTCTTGTGATCCAAGAACCGCTTATACATCTCTGTATGCCGTGCCCATAAAATTTTGGGGAGCTCGTGGTCCCTCCGGATTGAATTCCCACAAAGGAGGGGGAGACGCCAGCAGGGCTGAAGGCGCCGGATCACCATAACTCCGCGCCATCGCAACCCGGTTGATCCTCTTTCCGGAGATCTCGAATACGCCCTCGCAGCTAGGAACGCCCTGACGGCCCCCACCGAGCCCCTTGTTGACCCATGATGCCACCTGTGGTGGACCTGAGCGAAGGCGGAGCGCCGCCCATTTGGTGCCCCGGGAGCAAGTGATATAAAACCACTCCTGCCAACCAAGCTCCTCTTGAAAAGAGCCCTTGGGCCACGGAGCATCAAGACATTTGCTTATGACCGCCCTCCGCACTCCGCTTGCTGCCCCTTGATCATCTTTTTGGCTCCGCCTTTGAAGGTCTTGGAGCCACAATCCAAAGTGGGGGTAATATGGAGGAAGGCCTCACATACGACAATGAATGACGAGATATGGAGGATGGACTCGGATTCAAGTCATGGAAATCAAGCCCATAATAAAACATGAGCCCTCGCACAAAGGGGTCCGCTGGAAGCCTAAACCTCAAGGAAGTGGGACACAACACCACGCTCGCCGGCTCAGGAGGGGAATGACCAGCCTCGAGCAGCAGCCTATGCGAGATCTCACCGGCCGACACCGGCGCCTCGCAGCTTTAGCACATCTTCTTCTCGGACGGAGGAAGACATCCATCGCCAGTGTTGGTCGGAGCCGACATCGCCGAAAGTCCGGCGCTCGAATCTGAGGCTTTGGGTGTTGGAACTCGGGCGCGAGGCTAACTCGGATGGAGGGTGTAAAGAAGAAGAGGGCCTTGGTCTCATCATAAAGAGCTTGAATACCAAGAGCCCACCCTGCGGTCGATTAGGACTCGCCGATAGAGAAGGCAGGCCAACGGGCATGGTTGGGTTACCCACGTCCAGATTGATGAGAATCCCAAATAAGGGGGCACGATCTACGCTTTGATAAGACGTACTAAGGAAACCGCCGCTAAACACGCCGAGGTGGAACAATAAAAACGATTCATATAAAGGCCTCGGCCGTGGTGTGATGTCACGCCGCTGAATAGTCAGCAGATCTGCAAAAAATTATTCTCTATGGTGTTATGTGGAACTTGTTTTGCAGAGCCGACACTATCCTTGTGTTCAAACCTTCTATGAAGTATTCGGAGGAGGAACCCGCCGCAATGTCAAGACAATCAACGCTACGGACTCATCGCCATTGAAGCCCGGTTCAGGGCTACCGAGGAGTCCCGGACTAGGGGTGTCCGGATAGCCAACTATCATCATCGGCCGGACTCCAAGACTATGAAGATGCAAGATTGAAGACTTCGCCCCTGTCCGGATGGGACTTTCTTGGCGTGGAAGGCAAGCTTGGCGATACGGATATGTAGATCTCCTACCTTTGTAACCGACTTTGTGTAACCCTAGCCCTCTCCGTGTCTATATAAACCGGACGGTCAGTCCGAGGGGGAACAACAATCATACCATAGGCTAGCTTCTAGGTTTAGCCTCTTGATCTCGTGGTAGATCCACTCTTGTAACACACATCATCAATATTAATCAAGCAGGACGAGGGTTTTACCTCCATCAAGAGGGCCCTAACTGGGTAAAACATCGTGTCCCTTGTCTCCTATTACCATCCGCCTAGACGCACAGCCGGGACCCCTACTCGAGATCCGCCGTTTTGACACCGACAGCTAGCAACCAAGGACATTAATATCCCTTACATGCATGAGGAAGTGAGAAGGTTCGTTTGCATGGTGCTGCATTAATCAAGCGATCAGAGTGAGATGATTAGCTCTTTTGGTCTTTCAAGAAAAAATACGCATTAATTGACATGTGAACGAGGATTTGTATCAAGGAAAACCCCGCCTTTCTTTTTTAATGCTAGTACTCCTAGTACGTACGTACTTATCCTGTTTGGGTCTAGGCCTTGCATTGCCAAACTTCGCCACACATTTTTGCCAGGCTTGCCTAAAGTTTTCAAAATGAGAAGGAGGTACACTTGCAAGACGGCTGTTGCGGGTCGCACCGCACCTTCTCATGGTCGCTTCCTCACGCCATGGGTCACACCGCACTCTCACACAGTTGCTCCTGCACGCCGCAATCCCAACCAAGGGAACACACCCTCACTGACACGTGTTGTCGCATGTGAACAAACCAAACTCAGCCATCCTATCACTGGCACATAATTTTCGTTCATAGAGTATGTTTATCCAACCGCATGTTGGGGAGTATCCAGACGGCCCGTGCAAAGGGTATGTTGGGGAAGAAGAAGAGGTGAGGAAGAAGGAAAGAAGGGTTAGAGACGAGGATATTCATCCAACCGCCGAAATGGTAGACCGACCCAAGTCAGCGACTTTCATAACAAATAGTATGTTTTTACACAGCAAAGATCCATAAAACAACAACATAAAGAAAAACTATCATCGCTGCTGAAAAGAGACGGCCTCGCTATCTTTGGCTGCCGGGCGAACCAGCCACTGCCGCTGCCGACATGTGTCTCCGCACCGTGGTTGTCCTCGCTTCTAGCAACTCGCTCAAGCGAGCGCGGGCGCCTGCCAGATGGACGAGAGCACAGCCCGGTTCAAGTCCAGACGCCCGGTTCCGCCGCAGAGGGCCTCGATGGCAGCGGCCGCGCCCCTGCCGAGTCGAGCCTCCGCCGCCCGGTTCAAGTCCAGACTTCCGTTCCGCCGCAGAGGGCGCCGGCGAGAGCGCATCCGCGCTTCTGCGCCGAGCCGCCTATGCCGCCCGTTCATGTCTAGGACGCCTGTTCCGCCGCAGAGGGCCTCGATGGCAGCGATCCACGCGCTCCCGCCTGTTGAGCCTCCGCCGCCGGTTCACATCCACGACATCCGGTTCCGCCCGCAGGAGAGCCTCGATGGCAGCGGCATGCGCGATGCTCCGCCGAAGTTGAGCCTCCGCCCCGGTCCTCCTTAGTATCGCCATGTTGAACCGCTGGTCCGCACGCACCATGGGGGACTTCTGACGCCGCACGAAGTCGACGCCCATCGCCTCATACCCATCAGGCCTTCGCGCGACCTCCGCAGGAACATTGATCGGCTTCTCCTCCTCGTAGCTTGGCTCCAGAGAACTCGGCTTGGCCCGCCGCAGCGATCTTGGGAATAGAGGTTCGGGCGCCACCGACTCGACTCGATCAAGGCGCCGTGTCAAGATCTTGTAGTAAGTGACCTTGCGCGCACCATGGCTTTCCCGCGAACTAGGGACGCTGATGCGGCTAGGGATCAAAGGTGGGGAATGGGCTGAGATTTGTGTGGTTTTATGGCAGTGGCTGGCGAGGACGAGCAAATAAGGTTCTCGTGTGAATAGTGGTTCCTATGACGCACGGTCAATCGGTTTTGACTGACATCGCTTCTTGTCGCTTATGCTGCAGCCCGCATGCTGGACCTCCATGTCGCCACCGAATGGAACGCGCTTTCGCCTTTGCATTTTAGCTCGCTTATGGGACCGCAGCTTGAGAGCAAACCGACGCCCCTCCTCCTCCGCCTGCCATTTATTATATTCACCACCCTCTCTGCTTTATGCGGAGTAAATAAAACAGAGGGAGTATACTACGGATGAGGATCCTTGACATGGCCGAACCCATTGAGTAACCGACATGCGGGCCTAGCAAGCATGGGGTCCGCCAAGAAGTGACCAAACGGAGGGTAAGGCAGGGATACCTACGCCGAGGATCCACTTCCACTATACTACTTTGACCAAATGTTAGAGTAATAATATATGACATGCAACTTACACAAATGTTAGAGTAATAATATATGACATGCAACTTACACAAAGCATACATGGTCTAATGCGCTTTTTGAGGCTAACTTTGACCAAATGTTAGAGTAATAATATATGACATGCAACTTACACAAAGCATACGGTCAATTTCAGATGTGAAAGGAGTTTCCAATGATATAATTTTCACATTATACATCTCATGTATCCTCCGCCTAGGTGTGTAAGTCATCTTACTTAAAACCAAATAATCCTAAACACGAGGCGCCGGTGCATTAACTTCTACCTCGCTTTTTTTTTTTTGACATATCAACCAATAAGAGATGAGGGTGCATGCTTTAATGACCTGAGACTATCAAACATGACATGAAGTGGTTAGTTCATTGCATGCAATACTATTAATTAGCAAATAAACATTAATGTATGTCGCTTTTCCTCCTCCTTGGTCACTTGCACAGCCTAAGGTGACTTACTCACCTATGTGAAAGGAGTACTATTAATCTTGTCAATAGTCAAATTGGAAACCATCTCGACTACAAATCTAGGAGCACGCATTTAATCTAACAATATTGATTGGGCGTTGTTGAATGTTGATACCTTTTTATCATAGTAGAGATACTTTGACTACACATAAAACTTATATGTAAAGTAGAAAGGATAGGATGGAGTATATTGTAATGCTCAAAACGAAATGAACATTGAATACCCTTTATATATGATTTATGGATGCTATGATCACCGGTTCGTAATTTTGAATCCGCCTTTAGGTATCACGTGTTTCACTCGCCCTCTCGATTTCATCTCGGGTCCGAGATCTATTGAAAGAGGACTAGGTGGGTACATGCTAATGATACTCAATGGAATGTTCAAATGAGGCATGTGGGAGGATGGACTCGATCGAGGCTTACATGATCGATGGAGAAGAGGGTTGGAGAGGAATGAGAAATAAGCAAACGCCACATGATTACACTTGAACGGCTCAAATAAACAATAAGTTGTCTCGCTTGGCCTACATAGTGAAAGGCCTAATGCGCAATGCGGAGCACTGATGCTCGAATATGGCTGGGAAAACAGGGAAACCGACATGTGGGGCACACCCGTCGGGACGACGTAGCGCAGACTAGTCCAATGGAGGAGCTGCTGCCCACCTCCTCTCGCCAACCGACAACCGCTCATGTGGGTCGTTAGCCAACAACGGGCGCAGCTCAAAGACCGCCTAGACACGGCGACCACGGGTGAGCGACATGCTCATATCGCCGAGTAGACACGGCCGCTTCAAAGCCGAGGGTGGCGTTAGTGTTGTGGCACGCACCAACGGTATGTTTTGTTTGTGCCCAAGGTTGCCCCATCAAAGCATTGGGTACCCAAAATTTTGGTTGAGGTATTGGTTGCCCATGATTTGGCCGACATTGGCAAGAAAAATGAACTAGAGTTGGCTAGAGTTCATTGGCATGCCAAAGAAATGGCAACCATCCAAACAAAGACCAATCTTTGGGCCATGACCAAAATTTTGGTAAGGTGCACTTTGGCCACAATCCAAACACACCCCAACACCCGCCTGGCCGAGGATGCACGGGCGCCGCGACGCATCCGCTGGAGTGGTGTAGCATGGCCAACTGCATCCTCTCGACTCGAGACCATGCCGGTCGCCTTGCTTTTTCAACAACATGTGGGATCGTGATTCGAGCAAAGGGCATTCCAACGCTGCTGACACGACCGCAGCTGACTACCCCGCACACCAAAGCCTCGCCCTCGCGGCTGTCACGTGGGTGTGTTCCCAGCCGGCGCCAGCTTCCCGTGATTCATGCCGCCCATTCAGATGTCGTCATAAGAGACTCGTGCCCGAGGAACCAACTCGTGACTTAATGACGCACCCGACGCTTGGCCTCACCGAATGCGCCACTTAAAGCGGCAACGCCCAGCTAACCTCCACACCATAGCGCATCGCCCTCCTACCGCACCACATCCGCCATATGACCGCAAGTGCGAACGCCTCGCGGAGAGCTTGTTCGGGTGAAGCTCGAGGTCGCCGCCTCGCCAAGTCGCCGCGACGCAATAGCGGCGAGCCGACGCGGACGCGATCAAGATAAGCGGTGGCTACGCCTGGCGCCGACGACGGAGCACCGCCACCACGCTGCCCCTACTTCCCGCCGCCCAACGCCCGCACCGCTGAGGTCGGGACTCCTCCGAGGATGAGTAGGGCATGGGAGGCGGCAGGCATGGTGTGCTAACCGGCCGTCCAGATCACATGTTCTACTCTTCTCGCGGAGACCGCAGCTTCACTTCACGGGTCTTGAACCCCGCCTGCACATAGAGATCGAGATGGAGGACGCCGTCACGCCAGAGAATAGGTTTAGGTCGGTTTTTTATTTTTCTGTCCTATAAAAGTTCAAATGTAATGAAAATCTACCGTGTTTGCATTAATCTCGCCGGTGTATATGAACTTTAACAATAATATACATATTGTAGGAGTAGTAGTAAGATGTTCGTATGCGTGTACGGAAGATCAAGATCTTGTGGAGAGAAAAGGATGAACGAGGGAAAGCCTCATCTGCAAATGTGAGAGGAGGCGGTAAATTGTCATAGTTTCCTTCCTATCCGTTAGATATAGATCTGACGGTTTATATTGCAGATGATAGGCACACCATCATCACCAACTCGCTTTTTATTGAACCGAGACAAATCTAAAAACCCAACTAAGCCAACCTCCCAAAGCATATCGCTGGAAAAGACTCGGCCGCTACTGCTTTAGTCGGGATTACCGGATTACTAGTAGTAGTATCGATGGATCACGCCAAGCAACATTTTTTGAGAGGGGTGAAGCACCCAGTTTAAAAGGAAAAAGGTTGTACACTCACAAGACTCCCTCAGAGCGGTCGATTGCACCCCACACACGCTCGGTCCTGCACACAGCTCACGCGAAACGAATGCGCTTCGCTTGCCTTCTTCACCGACACGGGACTGCACTTGAGAAACCGACCATGCGCTAAACTCCCCCGCCCCACCGCCACAAAATCCTCTCGACACACACAAAATTCCCCAACCCGATTCAACCGCTTTTCGCCAAATATTCCCCAAACCCCTCACCCCCCATCCCTCCATCAGATTCGCCGCCAAAGCCGCCTCCTCATTGCCACCGATACATCGGGCACCGCAGTTCGCCGAGGGACGACGGCGATCCTCTCGCCCCATAGTACGCCTCGTGAATCTGTCGCCTTCTAGCCGCCGCCACCTCCCGCTACGTTGTGGAGGCGCGACGGCGGTCAGCGCCATCACTGCGGCGACGTCAGGTGGTGAGATTTACGGCGCATCAGCTTCTCCCACGTACGCCGCAGATTCTAGACCGAGGCCCCGCTCATGTCGGTGTAGCGCTGAATATTACGATAGACGCCGTTAATCTCACCGCTTGTCAAGTAGTTTATCAATATGCTCGCTAAGAAGCTTCTTGCCTTATTCTCGCACTCAATCTACTTAGCATAGATGGCATGCCAAGGCCGATTAGTTGCTAAAATATCCTGCCATATATTTATTGTGACGTGATTGCCATGGTCTAGTAGCCAACTGTTAGGTGAAATAGCTCACACCGCTTTATACTGATTTTGTTGCTGCGATAGCCTTCGATAGTTCGATGGCTGTGCTCGGCCTCATTGACTGCTGAAACAGCTCGTTATAATTTAGCACTCAAATCTGTTTGCTGAATTAGCTTTACATATATTTCACATTTAGATCTGCTCGCCCAAATATCTTGCCATAGCTTTAGACATCGACTCTAGGTATTTTTTTTCTCGACTTCATAAAAAGCATATATGTTTTTCCTGTAATATCTAGTAGAAGAACTAATTTGTATGTCGTAACAAATGGACATGACTTGATAACTTCTGCTCAAGATTCTCCACTGATATGTCGAGGGGTTGAAAACTTCATGAACTTTATCGTAGCTGAGTACGGTGGTCCAAATCAGATGAGCTCGCCTGTAGCAGCTTGTATGAATTCAGTTACAAGACCCCAAATAACTGTGCAAAATCATCTACACTTGTATGGGATGTCGGTCACATATACTAGGTGGGTTCATCATGGTGAAGTAACGGAACGCCAATGTTATTGACTACGGAAGCAGCAGATCACCATCTTGATTTGCCTCGATGCTCGTGGAAGAGGAGGAGGTGGTGGTGGCGGCGGAGCCAGTGAGTTTGACCAACATTGAAATAATGCTACGTAAATGCTCGTGCATTCCGTGAACTTTCACCTGCGTAAGAAAAAATGTGGGCCCGCATGTTGAACAATGCAACGTTGTTGTCACCCCGTGAAATAAGTCAAGATTTCAGCTATGGTCACCTTTCTTCGTGTGAAGACATCTGAGCGGATGACCAACAAATCATTCGATGAAATGTTGGCTGCTTTCCGCAAATATTTCCAGATGGCTCGAGCTGCCACACACCCACAAAGAAATGAAGAATTTCCTTCGTGCAGTTGGAATTGATATGATATGATCCATGTTTGTAAGAATAATTGTGTTC